>JAJLXP010000048.1:0-101198 GCA_030674255.1 Hansenula queroliae
GAGCACTACGGTACAGGCACTTCTTTTTCAGACCCAGGTTCTGCTTACGTAACTGCTTTGTCAGCTTTTTTGGTTTTCTGAGCTTTTATTTACTCCTTTCCCAATTAGGAAGATTTTCTCTTGTTCGTAGAACAGAATCCCAATTTTTTTAGCCAGGGCCACATCGGCAAAAAATTCCGCGAATTCTCGTTGTAAGTGTAGTCCGAGTTCATTTCTTCGCCCTAAAAATTACTGGCCTCAATGAAACGTATCTATTATCTTTTATCAATATAATCGATATGGAAGGCCATACAGGCCACAGGTTGCAAGTCCAATATAGAACGGTCAAGCATATGCCACAGGGATTTCTACTATGGGTTTGAGACTGATATATCATGTCAATTCGAACATGGTGGGATTTTGTGTATGCTCAATTTGACTTCTACATCTCTTTTAAATCTAAGCTACCCAAGCCATGTAGTTCCCTATAGCGCTTTCATATAAAATACTTAAGCTAGAATTAGCTCTATATATGAAACAACGAATGTCTTGTCTATCACAGGTTTCTCCTAATACCTTGTAGGTGTAGTAAATTGTAACATTGTCAAATTAGTCAATCCTACATTGGGCACGATCCCTGTTAAAAGTTACAAGACAGTTTGGTCAAAGTCACTTCAATTACTGTTACTACCAGAGCTCAGAACTTGTGTTTAATTTTGGTGAAGATCGTCGTTTCAACTTGAGCAGGAGGCAAACTTTCCATGTATATCACTGCTTGAAATCACTGTAGAGTAGGTGTATCTCAGACAGTAGTCATTGTCGTTGAAAGTAACTTTGTGTTATGAACCTGGAATTAGCTGAATCTGTTCACCAGGTATTCGACATACAACTGAGCAGATAGCGACATCAAGTATGTTGAAATGCTAAGAATTGAAGAGGTCAACATTGTAATCTGAAAAGTAAGCGATCTTCTATACGTATACGTAGACCTATAGATCGAAGGGGTGTTACTACGTCACTCTGTGTCGAAAACATGAAAGCCTCAAGCTTGGACCATATATTCAATAGACCCTATAGTAAGGGTGCACATATGAAATAACATAGCAAGTTAGAGTAAATTAGTAGCTGCGATTCTTCCATACTTACCAGTGTTCAGATTGAGAGAATCAAAGAATCACAATGTGTGTATAGAAGAAATGAGTACATCAATAACTTGGATTAAAATTTGGCGGTTTCCCAGCATTATCTGTGGGGACTACAAACAATTGCTGCCTGTTGTTCCGATGTGTTAGAAGAATCAAAAGGTTTAAGGAGTCGATGTCTTTGAATACTTTTTTTGTAGCAGCAGAGACCAGAGTATTATGATGGTGTCTGGATGTTGAGAGCTTGTGGCAGGGCTTCTAACTCTCGACGTAATTTAATACAGCTACCTACAACAGCTATCAACATCATGTCGTATTTCTCTTCGTATCTGGTCTCTATCCGAATAATGTGTGTAGTCAAAATCACTACAATGTTTCAGTCACTGACTAAAAAAAGATCAAGCTCTGTGCTTCAGTATGTATTCAATAGACCATAGTGGTGGTACGTATATGTAATACAGAAAGACCAGAGTACATCACATTGTGGAGCTCGTCATCATTCAAGAGCAAGTATTCTAGATTTTTAAAGCAGGAGCAGTTCATTTGACAGTAGCACAGAATTGATTGGTAGACTCATGCTCATCTGAAATGTAGACTGATCGTTCCATGGAAGTGCTCGTCTAACTAAAGCTCGATTAGTGCTCTGACAATTGCGATCCCAACGAATATATAAATTGTAACATACATGAGCTCTATCAAAAAACCATTTTAGGACTGGTAGAACATAAACCGTAGTATTTGGCTGAAACTAGCGAGTGATATGTAGGACAGCCTCGAGCTGTATCGAAATCATCGGTGCAAACACTAACAATTGTATATTGTATGACATAAAGACTAAAGCAAGATGATTCCTGAGAGCAAGAGCAAAGTATATACTCCAATGAGATACAAAACCCAGCTCTTTGAAAAGAATCCAGTACCCATGACTCTGTGTGAGCCTGAAAAATGTACACTCGAGTTCTCTGAAGAGCGAGATGAAGTTACAAAAGTGAACCTTGTCCCTGTCCCTGTCCCCGTAGTACCTAAAGACGCAGTTGGCACATAACTGGATGACGCAGAACGGATTGATAACGAACCAGTCAGCGAGTGACCCGTATACCCAAACACATCGGCATTACTCGTCACATTAGGATCATTTGCGAAGATATCACCTGTAGTTCTCCGTGGCTCCACTGTACTCCACGAATTTGAATAGTACGAGGCTCTGATAGCTGATGGGACTGTACTCTGTATGACTTCAATATCCTCTTCATCGGTGTATCTCACCTGTCCTATGGAAACTTCATAATCATCCAAGTCCACAACGACGTATGTAGATCTGAGAAATGAGGCACCCAATCTGATCTCACCATAAGTGTGGTGTATTGCCAA
Organism: Hansenula queroliae; assembly: GCA_030674255.1. Taxonomy (NCBI): domain Eukaryota; kingdom Fungi; phylum Ascomycota; class Saccharomycetes; order Phaffomycetales; family Wickerhamomycetaceae; genus Hansenula; species Hansenula queroliae. The sequence goes on from JAJLXP010000048.1 coordinate 2,493, forward strand.
GTGACAAGTTTCATCAACTTTGTAGCGGATTAGTTGATAAAGTGGGATAGTTATCAGTTTACCCTGAAAGTCAAAGACCAAGAACTGATTCAAAGAGTCTTCCAAACTTGGACATGGCATGATGTAGTTCCTCGTGAGTGAATCATAAGTCGCATTGAAGGCACCAACGATTTCATCCACGATTCGGAAAGGAAAAGATGTTATCGTGGTCGTTGTATCAATCAGTGCAGGATATTTAGTTGATACCCATGTCGTTCTGTTCCCCTTGATATCAGTTCCAATACCTGAGACTGTCAATGCCATATACGAGAAGTTTGCATACCCAGTTAGTCGATTATCCAAGGGTAAAGTCACCAGCTCACCAGAGTATTTCGCATGATCCACACCGCCAAATAGGATGGACCCCGTTGTGGAGTTGATAGAGTCCAAATATAACGAGTATGCCCTCTTATGGATAAATCCAGCAGATTTCAACCTTGATGGGAAGTTCTCATATGTATCATTCCCAAAACTTAGCCCTAGAACGCCCATTTCCGAAGTAGCATTATTTGCTAGACCAAATGCAAAATCGTCAAGTTGGAAATTACCAATCTGTACCCTGTCAGTGACCCATTGACCCTTTATCTCTGTTCCGTCTGCATATCTTATATCAAAAGGTGCACTTTCATTGTATTCTAGGGTATCTGATAGTGAATCATTGAAGCCACCACCAAATGACTCACAATCGTAAGTAGCTCTCGCTGTCTCTGTGATAATGGTTGATGTCTTGTCCAGTACCAGCGGGGCGGACGTTGTTGTTTTGTTCTGATTCAGGTAACAATACGGATTATCCTTTTTATATATCCAAGTATCAGAAGCAGCTATAGCGACCAAAAGACTAACGTTTTGCCCCGGTGTACCAAATGTTGCTTCGACGGTGAAGACATTGACAAGGTCTTGAAGGATAATGGGTGATATATAGTCAAGGGTTGCGTTTGAACTGTCTTGTCTTTTGAATAGTGCTTTCGCATGGATTGAGTCAGGTTCCGCATCTCTCGTCTCCACTTTGAAGTTCAGTTTGGAGACGCTATTGGTTGACAAGCTCAATACTGGAGAGATCAGTGCAATTAGTGCGAGTATTTTCTGAAGAAGCATGTTTACTGTTACCTTAGTGAAGAATGAGATCTGAACTATGGTGCATTAGCGGTTTATTTATAGACGTTCAAATATTTAAGTTTTGCAGGGTCATTAAGGGTCCTTTTGTATGTGTCAAATGCGCAGCCAATCACAAAATGACGTTTACACTTAACAATCCAGGAATTTAAGCAGGAACAAAGTTCAATTCCTATAAAAAGAGGGCTATGCTGTAGCACTGTAATCAAGGCGTAGCCAATATAGAGAAGACTACGGCAATAGACTTCACTTTCAGAGTTGAATCTCAATCAGAACGCATGGCAAGGCCGTATTCCCTGAATGAGCACTGGAGCCGTTGAGGGAACCTTACCTGTGTTTCCTTTGAGGGACTTTGTTACACCTCTTTAATCTTTCAATTTGCTAGAATCTGTAAACCTTGGATCTTTAAACTTAGTGTGGCTCCACCTCTCCCTAATAATTACTTCTACTAGTTGAATTTCGAAAAATTTCAAACGCTTTCGCTTTGACCATACATTCAATAGACCTTTAGTATAGGTACGAATATATATATATATATATATGTGTAATGTATATGTCAAGCAAAAGCTGATGGTACGTCTTTTCACATACTAGTGCCCGGCAATGAGATGGAATCAACTTGAGAAGTATACGTGAAAGCATCTAATAAGTGTTTAAAACTGAACTTTGAAGTTGTATGTCCACGAACTTGACTATTCAGAGAACATGATTGCATTGAAAGGACATTACAAGCTACTGCTAAGCTCTCATCAATTAAACGATACAGGAATCTCAATATGACACTCAGAGGCTATACATTTGGATGTTGTAGAGTGATTGTAAGTGGATTTGTGCGGCTTTATATACACAATTGTTGGGGCAAAAACAGCGCAATTCTGAGTCCAGCCTGCTAAGAGTTAAACTAGTGATTAAAGAAAGTATATTATACATATGAGGGAAAGTACGACATGCCTTTCTGCAATCAGATGAAAGGCACAAGTTAAGTATTCAGATTGACATTGAGCTATACTATTTATGCGAAACAACAACACAAGACGCACCATACTAATATAGTTTCGCAGTAGCAATTAGGTATCACCTATTACATCACTACATGTTGCATTTTAAAAATAGGTCAAGCTGCCTACTGCATATATTCAAGCGACCTTAGGAGGGACACATGTATGAAATAAAATGCTAGGAGAGAGTCAGGTATAGTTCGATAACCCTTGACAACGTAATTGAAATTCTTCAATACAGAGGTCAGAGGTCTCGAGTATCGATCAATGATGATGTGTACCATCTGTTCCGGTCCTAAATCAAGCCACGAAACATGACAGTAATAATGTTTCTGAAAAACGCCTTGCTGAATGAAACAAAATCAAGCATAGTATTGACTTCAGAGCCTGAGGAATTAAGCGTAATACCACTAGAAGGAAAGAAACGTACTACGTAGTAAGAAATTGCCGATCCAGATCAAGAACCAGGGCTTGATAACCGCGCACAGCTATGTATAAATCTTTCGACTTTCAACCCTGATATAGTACGTCGATTCATGTCAATGATTTTTAAGAGCAGCAATCCTTTAAAGCTGTGGAGCTGCTGTCAATTCGTAGTCGATACAGGAAATGTATTTCATAAATAATATGTGAAAGCCTGAGTGAGTTTGACTTTGCGACTGCCATATTACTACACAAGAGCAATAATTTGAGAAAAATGCAAGCCATTTGGCTTTATTATGTATTCAATATACGATCTATTGTACTGGTAACTGGACTATATATATGTAATACAAAACAAACCAATGGAAATCAATATGGATGGTTGTATACTGAGGGTCTCAGAAGAAAATAATTTCAACTCTGGTTTCTCAGAACCCAAACCATGTGTAGCTCAACAAACGTTTATTACAACATTGATTTCAACGAAAAAATTTTACCAAGTAAAGTCGACCATTATAACCGCATATTATTGCTAAATTCAGTATTTTATGATTAGTATGTGCTGTGTATAATTGACAAATTTGTTAATCAGCACATATATCAAGCTTTATTTTGAAACATACAAGCAAGAGCGAGCTCAGGTTTCCACAGACAAGTACAAGTCCTTGCTAAACCTAAGAAAGTGGAAGGATTCCCAAAGAAATGATCTGTACTATAAGTAGATTGTCACAAAGCTGGTGAAGTGGAAAACGAAAAACCATAGTAAAATTCTTCCAGTGTAACAGGGCTTCTAACGGTAAAGAAAGTCGGAACCACAAGCAGTAAGATGTAAGATTGGCTGAATTTTTAACATGTGTTGTGTGACGAATGTTTACAGGTATCTGTCTACGAGGATACAAGGTTCTCTTTCAAAAGAATCTGTAGTTTGAATCTTGGAAGCCAAGTACTAGAAGGACTTTTGAAGCATTTCATTTCTACACTTTGAGTCAACAAAAACATCAAGCAGTATTGCTTAGACCATGTATTCAATAGACCAATAGATGGTACATATATGCAAGTACATGTCAAACAGATGTGATAAGAAAGCTCTAACTTCATCAGTTCCCAATGTTCATTACTGTTGTAAAGCTTCAACAGAAGTCTGAAAGACACTGTGGTTGCACTCTTGACAGACAGAACAGTATGGGAATGCAGCATTAAGAACTATAGTTAAGGTACGAGGCACCGAATTTGACTTCATGGCTATCAAACGAATCAAACTAAGCAAATATTGAAAACATTGATGATCTTAATTATATATGATCTTGAATATATTATGTTAATTAAGATATATATCTCAAATAAACCCTGTGAATTCTCAGGATCGCGATTTCTTTACATGAATTATTTGTAGGGCTTTAATGGATTTGGAATATAGAACACTTAAAATACAGTATTGGGGCATTACACAAGTCTGTAGGGTGTACTCCAATTAGTATACACTAACTATACAGCAGTAATTGGCTGTAATCGTGTTCAATACCCTATAATCGCTCTGATTAAATATATGATCATGTGACCACTCACGTGCTGTTCCGGACACTCCCGCCCTGCTCTTTTTTCGCTGGTCGAGGATATTTTTTGATGGTATATCAAAGCTCATACTAATCAACGCCATACAAACACAACCAACAGCACCAACAGCAAAGCCAAAGATATCCACAATGGCCACAAAGACATACGGTGTCACACCACCGATCTCCACCGCTGGTCCCACTGCCGCTGAGAACGTCCTGAACGACCAGTTGATCCAGGAGTTGAAGAAACAGGGCAATTTCGAAAGTGAAGCTGAGACGAAAAAAAGAGTCGAAGTGCTACAACTATTGCAAACACTGGCCCAGGAACTCGTTTATAAAGTTAGTAAGAACAAGAATATGAGTGAGGGGATGGCTAAGGATGCTGGTGGTAAGATCTTCACCTATGGTTCCTATAGATTGGGTGTCTATGGTCCAGGTTCAGATATCGATACATTGGTTGTTGTTCCTAAACATGTCACAAGGGAGGATTTCTTTACCGTGTTTGAAGAGATCTTGAGAACAAGACCTGAGTTAGAAGAAATCGCATCGGTTCCTGATGCCTTTGTGCCAATTATCAAGATTAAAATGTCAGGTATAGATATTGATTTGATCTCTGCTAGATTGGATATACCTCAAGTGCCACTAAACTTAACATTGGGTGATAAAAACTTGTTGAGAAACTTGGATGATAAAGACCTGCGTTCATTAAACGGGACAAGAGTCACTGATGAAATCTTACAGTTGGTTCCTAAACCTGTTGTCTTCAAATTATCATTAAGAGCCATCAAACTATGGGCCCAAAGACGTGCAATCTATGCAAACATCTTTGGTTTCCCCGGTGGTGTTGCCTGGGCCATGCTCGTGGCCAGAATTTGTCAATTATATCCTAACGCTGTCAGTTCAGTGATTGTGGCTAAATTCTTCCACATATTGACTCAATGGTCTTGGCCTCAACCTGTATTATTGAAACCTATCGAAGAGGGTCCATTGCAAGTACGTGTTTGGAATCCAAGGGTTTATCCACAGGATAGACAACACAGAATGCCAGTGATCACACCGGCATATCCTTCAATGTGTGCCACGCATAATATCACCGCCTCGACACAGAAAGTTATCTATAATGAATTGAAAAGAGGGACAGAGATCATGAATGATATATTCAGTCATAAGAAAACATGGGCTGACTTGTTTGTTAAGCATGATTTTTTTTACAAGTATAAATTCTACTTGAACATAATAGCAAGCACTAAAGGTGCAGATGAACAACATTTGAAATGGAGCGGGCTTGTTGAATCCAAATTAAGACTGCTTGTGCAAAAATTAGAAGCCCTACAGGGGATAAATTTGGCACATCCATATGTGAAAACATTTGAAAAAAGTTACATCTATGAAACCGAAGAGCAAGCTAAAGAAATTGAATCCAATTTCGGTAATTTCTCCAAAGAATCACTCCTCGCCAAATACCAAGAAGTCACCGAAGAGAACAAATCCGAATTAGTGAAAGAAGACACTAAACTCATCCACCTCACGGGTCTATACATCGGGCTCGACATCACAGTGGATAACAACACAGACAAGAAATTCGACATCCACGTCCCATGTAATGATTTCTTCAACCTATGCCGTGGCTTCCCCGAATACAGTGACGCTTCTGTTTTCTCCATAAATATTAAACATGTGAAACTATATGATTTACCAGGGTTTGTGTATGGTGAAGGTGAAGAGAGACCTGTTAAGCCTAGTAAGAAGAGAAAGGGCGAGAAGAATGGGAATGGGAAGAAGAAGCAGAAGAATGAGGTTGTCCCTGCTGCGGGTGCTACTGAATCGAAGTTGGTGAAGGAGGCTGCTTAGATTACGGGGGGATAGATTAGTTTATGTAGTTGGTCATTCATTGGCGCTGTGTGGGGCCTTTGTGTAATATAATGAATCATTTATCAGATCGCCGTAGTTTTGTTGTATGAAGTGTGATACTGGTTAGAACTTGTAGCTACAATGACTAGGAATATAGTACTGTCAAAAATAAGCTACACGAGTGATTTGAAATCGATGAGAGACTCGCTCCATATGTATTCAATAGACCCAAAGATAACGATGGTTCATATATGTAACACTAATGTAAACAAGCTAAACGTGTAGACTCGGTAACCGTAGTCACATGTATCATAAAATCTCTTGAATTCAACCTGATTGAACATGTAGGAGCAGCTACTCCAGTTCATCATTGCTTTAAGACTAATCTTAATTTTACAAATAGTCTTCACTATGGCTTAAGTTCTATACCTTGAGCTAAAACACACCCCGGCAAAAAGTCAAAAAATGTTGCAGATATTATAACTTATCAATCAAGATTCAAGACCAATGGTGCACAGTGCACAATTTTGAGGATCAGAGCTGACGAGATTAATTTACGTGATAACAGCACATACTGTGCCATATAGATTATAGATTTCACAATGGATTATCAGTTTCGGGTGGTAGAAAGGTGATACCTGCAAATATTCTACTCAACGTCTACAATGTGCTTAGTTTGAGAGAAAAATATATGCTACAATGCTGCTACAGCTCTAGTATATGAACCAATATTTGTACTTTGTACCTCAGTGCAATTTTTGAGAGACCAAGGGTATATCACTGATGAAAATACTGTTCATTGGTCATCTTTGACTGGCTGCGTGTGTTACAATCAATGGTGATGGTCTGCTATACATTGCTTTTCTGTATCAACTGCTCTATATGTGTGATAAATGTAAGACCATGTAAAACTCAAAGGTAATGAGATGACTGGAAGTCTCACGGTTTGCGAACAAAGCGATCAGGGTCCTACAGACGTATTTATATATAAATGTTCTTTCTACCGAGAGAAACGCGAGCTATAGGGCCAACGCACAGTTTAGCGTTATATACATACACATGTTCGGATACTAATGTCGTCGCCGATGACACACAGGTTGTAAGATGAATTTGTACAGGCTCACATTTAAAAACGAGCCAGGGTATCATTGTAGTGCTAACCAGGCTGTTTCGTTTACTAAGTCCCATTACGTTATCATAGGTATAAGCACACATACACATAGTCGTTCTATCCAACTTTGCGTTCCATTAAGTTAAGGATGAGAATTTAGCACTACATGATGTTAATAGTTGTAAGATGAATGAAAATTGTGAAGGCGCATGCTCCATATGTGTATTCAATACATCCGACGATGATAGTGGTTCAGTATATGCAATACCAAGGAAGCATGCCCAGATATAGGTATCTCAAAGTCTGAGCTAGACAGACAGATCTGTTATCAAAGAAAGCATACTGTCAATTCTAGGAGATAATATGACTGGTTTAAAGCTCAATAAAGACAAATGTCTGCATTCGCAGAAACGAGTAGAGTGGGTAGGACATACATTCTAAGCTAGCCGTAGTGCACCATCAATTACTCCCAGACACAGGTGCAAATCGAAAATTTGTCAGCTCACAAATGATGCGTAGAAAATGCTATCCCTGCATTCCCTGTAGAACCAAATTTGTTATAAAATTTGATAGTAAACAGCGACTCATCGCCACTAACCATGATAAAGCTACAATAGCACCACCTTCCATCACATAAATCCTCACATGTTGTCTATGGCGTGGACGTTTGATACGTTGTCAAGTCAGGCAGGCACACATCAGAACCGTAGAATCCAGTGTTTGTATGATAGGGACGTCTAAAAAACCATACTATTTTGGTTACAATGCCCTTCGAACAAAGCGAAAGATTGCTAATTTGTTTAGTAAACTCGTATTATCATGGGAAATGGAGAGCCACCTGTGTCATATTCACAGAAAAGAAATGCATATAAGTCTAAAGATGTCTTACAAAGAATCATATGGCTTTTCATATGATATGTATATATAATTATCCGTCATATTGAGAGGTTCCAATGTTTCCTTAAATGGAGAGCTGTAGATCTCGAGTAGAATTTTAATCACATTTATATTGAGGCCCCAAAGCCAACAGCTCATTCTATACTGGAGAGCCACAAAGCAAACATGAGAGGCCGATACCTTCAGATGATAAGGAGGTCAAGAGTCAGCTATGGGAGTTATTGAGAGATCTACAAACTAATGGAATGCCTTTAGAGAGTGAAATCGATGATTCTTCAAATGTGTATTCATTCGACCAGAGCGCTTAATTGAGCTTTTGGTATATGTGATACATATGAATCCGTTGAATTATGTTGTCCATCTAGAAGCTGCGATTGATCATTCTTTGCTATAGCGCCCTGTGATATTGCATTCTAAGCACTGATCAAATATGATCAGCTCCATATGGGTACCAACAATGTGATACTATTCAACCCTAAAGTGAGGGCAAGTATGAATAAGGCATCCCACTATTTTGCCACATCTTCAAACTCATATTATTTGACAGAACAAGACAAACCAAGTTGGGTATAGATGCAAAGCAGAGTGGGCTTAAATGGTGATATTTATACTGCGCGATTCCGAGATGCGATCTTCAGATTCAAGGGCTTCAAATGCCTACCTGTTTAGGAATATCATCGTTGGCAAAAAAGCTGTGCAAATAAAAGATCTCAGATACCATAACTCCATGTAATTTTCAAATTGACGAATCTACCCTCAAAACTTGATAAATATATTGATGTTAGCTTCTAAAACACAAATTCAGCTTTAGATTGGAAACAAAAGAATCTGTCAGCTCTATAACAGCCAGCCTATGATGAAGGTAGTGGTTTCAAACCTGATACCTTTGGGCAATTTTTGCGATGTCGCGAGCTTCGGGCAATATATACAGCTGTTAAAATTTAAGAGATAGCTATTACAATTTAAGAGATGTATAATGAGTGAGAACTGCACGAAGAAACGAATGAGACCCCAAATTGTGAAGAGTGCATGCGTCCATGCTGTACCGATCAGATTCACTTAAGGCACATGCAAGAAAGACTGATCCACCATCTCTTGATATATAATTACTTCTATCTACAGATTATAAGGAGTAAGGAGTTTAAGGGACCCATGGGTTGACTCCCAATCCCAATGAGATCTCTCTCTACAAAAGCGTTAAAATGTTTAGACTTCAAGAATATCGAAGATTCGAGTGTGTCTTCAAACGACCAGGGCGCTTAATCAAACTGTTCGTTTATGAATTACATGAGAATAATTTGGGTTGGTACGTCTATCTAAGAGCTGGCATTGATCAATCTTTGTTGTAAAGTTACACATATACTGATGCTGTGTGTAAGACTTGATTGAGAGAAAAAACGATGTAGTAGCTTCCATTTCAAGTACATATGTATACAAAATAGACCAGTGATTAACTGTTCATAAATGCAATGCAAATGAATCAAATGAAGAGATATGTGTATACCTTAGAGCTGTTATAGATCAAATATTCGATAGCCCTTTGGTAGTTTAATCTCAATATCCACAAGGAGATATCTCAAACGTATTAGACAGTGATCATCATAATCAGCTCCAGAGGTAATGTATATGTGTGGGGCAGAAGTTGGTAGTCATAAACCAATAATATCAGATCTGCCACCAACTTACTGCTCCATCTTTGGATGTGAGAACAGAGACATAACTTGGTGAAATGTTCATATATTCTAGTTCAAAATGTTGCCACAGGGGGTTTTTATATTTATAGGGGTCCTAAAATCCTCGGAAATTGTATGATCGACAAGGTCGGAAGTTGGCATCTTATAAAGGGCCTATTTTCTACACCTATATGAGTAATGGATACACTGGCTGTCTAAAATTGGGCACAATAGACGATCTATAGTACGATATATCTTATATATTATTCACGGAAGTGCGGGATTAATATGATCACTTTCGGATCCAGATGGCTCGGATATGATATCAAAAGAGATATCCATACTCAATTCACCAATATTTGATCCATATATGCAGCATGGTACGTCAATTGAGATTGATCTATGTACATTTGGTCGAAAGCGCCGGACCACGGATCAATTTGTATGAGTACTACGTATTGGACAAAAAGTGGATGTGGAAAAGGAGATCTGATGTATATTTCAACAGAAACCGGACAGCGCTCATATCTATAGAGTCCATCACTATAGTATCTGAGAAATAAGCAATATTCAGTGTTAAGTCTATTATCGTGAGCATACAATCTTCAAGTAAGACGAATTAAAGCTGCTTTAGTACGTCTCTTGCGTCTCGCTTAGTAAGCCAGCCCAATACCCAACGCCCAATGATTCAAATAGCTCACTCACAACTCTTGAGCTGGCTCTTTAGTCTTCACCTGTTCTATCCGATACGGCTGTGGACTTGTATCGTTGTGCTAGATTGCTTTCGAGCTGATGTATATGTCTCTACACACCTCAATAGACCTCCGATCCCTGTCGTGGTAGGTATAAAAGTGTATAGCACGATAAGCTGAGTAGCTTTCTTTGTAATGTATAGAGCTCATCCATATAACTTTAGATAGTTTCTGACTCTATTGTCAATCCAATGTCACACGTTGTCACTTCTGTACGAGTGGACAGTGGACAGCAACCGAATGAGTCGCCTCGACCAATGGGACTATTCGCAGCTGGAAGTATACAGTGCCCTTAAGAATCCTTTGTAATTTGCCAAATTGATGACTACAGATACTCGTCCATTCAATCAGCCAGCATTCGGGAACTGTTAAGCTCATTTATGACTGAAATGAACGAAACATGGTGAATTCTATGCCTTGCGCGGAGGTATATAGACAAAGCATGTTCAACTCCACAAATTGTACTCTTGGAATGTATGATCAATTAAGAGTAACTTATAAGCGTTCATACGATCAGACAGTTGTCAGATAACAAAATAAAACTATTGAATCCTGTGATATACTTAATAATTCACATGGTGTGTCAGAAATCAATATTTGCAAAAAGTTGTTGACCTATGGAAAAGACTCGGCAGACATATACATCATCAACTAACAATCGATTCAAAGTGATTTTCATAATTACCAAGCATATTAGTGGGATCCTTTGGGCTATATGATCTCGGTGAAAGGTATCGACGTCAAGACATGGGCTGATTTGGAAAAATTGCCATGATATATATGATCAAATTTTGGTAGACACCAGGTAGCCTCCGAATCGTCTAGTGTATAATTGTGAAGTACTACAAGACTATGCATTCAATTTTGAAAAACAAGTACTGACATCTGTATAGTAATTGTATACAATAGACCATGTAGGTACGATATATGATATACATTTCACGAGCTGCCAGATTGGTGGAAATTTTATCATTAATAGTTTCCAGAAGTATCCTCCGTGAGAGTCGAGAGATATTTTAGTCATGCGAGAAACGTCTACCAAATTAGAAGATCCAGCTTATCACCAATCATAGTCGAAATATGCTGTAACTTGTGTAGAAAGTTTCCCCTTAATCATGTTGGGAAAATCGAACTGCTTATATACTTTTCTATCTGGTTACGAGCGCTGTCCGCATCACGGGCTTTAAATTTTTTCCTACCATTAAACGTAAGCATAAGATCCATACATACAAAACATCACCAAATACTATCAAAACAGAACCACCACACAATGTTCATCCTCTCACAGATCTCAGATCTTATACGGATCCCGCCAGACCAGTTCCACAAGGAACCACGCAAGGCTCTGATCAATGAGCTGCACAGGAAATACTCCAATAAGATCGTGCAAAACCTAGGTCTAGTCATCTCCGTCTGGGACTTGATCAAAGTGGATGATGGGTTATTGAAACCAGGTGATGGTGCCTCATTCATCAAGTGTGTATTCCGTGTCGTGGTGTTTAGACCATTCGTCGGTGAAGTGTTGACTGGATGGATCCAGAAATGTACACCAGATGGGATCAGAGTTAAAATTGAATTTTTTGATGATATCTTCATACCGAAGAACTTGTTGTTTGAAGATTGTGAATTCAGTATCAATGAAAACGCATGGATCTGGAACGCCGGTGAGGATAAGCTATATTTCGATATTAATGAGCCTATAAGGTTTAGAGTCGAGGAGGAAATTTTTGTGAATGTTAAACCAAAGGGTCCAATCTCTGCGGATGGTACTGTGATTTCGAATGATGATGATGAAGACGATGATGAGAAGGAGGATGATATGGATAAGCCGGCTAGTTATGCCATTTTGGGGAGTTGTCAGACCGATGGTATGGGTGTTGTGAGTTGGTGGGATTAACCTCATTCTACGATTTAAATTCATATACATAATGTACATTATTATCTCAATTATATTGCATGTAACGACTTGTAGAACTGAATTTCAAATTCCCTTTAATAACTTTATCAACCGCCTTGAGGAAATCCTTTTCAGTGGCAACTTTTCTTCTTTCTCTAATGGCAAACATACCAGCCTCAGTACACACAGATCTCAATTCAGCACCTGTAGAATTTGGACATAATCTCGAAATCAATTCCCATCTGATATCTCTTTCGACACTCATGGCTTTAGTATGGATACGGAAAATGTTGGCACGACCTTCTAAATCAGGTAGGGAAAACTCAACTTTTCTATCAATTCTCCCAGGTCTCAACAATGCCGGATCCAATGTATTAGGTCTATTAGTGGCAAACATCACCTTAATATTACCACGGGCGTCAAACCCATCCAATTGTGTAATCAACTCCAACATAGTACGTTGCACTTCGTTATCACCACCGGCACCATCATCGACACGGGCACCACCAACAGCATCAATTTCATCGAAAAAGATAATACACGCTTTTTTCGTTCTAGCCATCTCAAACAACTCACGAACCATACGCGCACCTTCACCAACGTATTTTTGCACTAGTTCGGACCCAATGACTCTGATAAAAGTGGCATCTGTTCTATTAGCCACCGCACGGGCACAAAGTGTCTTCCCGGTACCTGGTGGACCATATAGCAAGATCCCCTTTGGCGGATCAATCCCCAACTTGACAAATCTTTCAGGTGATAATAGAGGTAATTCAACAACTTCTCTCAATTTCTCAATCTGGTCTTTACAACCACCAACATCACTATAAGTGACATCTGGTTTCTCCTCCACTGTCATCATCGTGACACTGGCATCGATCTTTGGAGGTAATGGCAATTGAATCTCATATTTCGTACGATCAACACCAACTCTCATGGCTTCTTCGATATCAGTAGGTGAAACTTTCTCACCTAGGGCAACGACAAATTTGGCAATCTGTTTGATATTGATAACATATTTCGATTTATCCTCACCTTCGTCGCTCTTGATGATCTTGGTACATCTGGCGACTTGCAATGGTTGCTCTTCCTCCATTCTTTGCTTATCAGCCATCACATCCCACAAGTGTGGTGGCGCTAACCCTGTATTACTCTCTTTAACACCAATTTTTTCTTTGATTTTGCCCTCGAGGGTCTTGATATCGTCCTCAACCTCTTTTATCTTCTTAGCATATGGTGCAACACCCTAAAGTCCATCAATCTGTTAGTATTATTCCATATTCCCAATCGCCACCTTTAAAACTACTTACATAAGTACGCAACACCTGGATGTCGCCCTCGCTCAATGGCACGATCTTCTCGTCCTTCTTGCTGTCGTCCTCCTCCACTGGCGCAGAGTACTTCTCCCAATCGGCTTTTGGTGGCATTGCTTCTGTGTTATTCTGATAAATTCCAGTGGTAATCTGGTTGTTAACTACAGACTTTCAGATCCCAATAAAACGACTTTTGTTGATGTTTGAAAATCGAGAATTCCGCGAACGGGGCTCACAACACCCGCGAATTGGAACTGCAGATTGATCACATATACCGATAAAACCATTGGATTTAATTACTATTTAATTACTATTTAAATGGTTATTTATTTAGTTATTTACTTGATCATTTACTTTAATATCAGTTACTATCGACATTAGAATAATTCAGAGACTGTCAATGTCGCAGTGTACACCATGATAGAGATCCCAAACGACGCAATCAATACATCAGTCACTTTGGAAAACATACTAATATCACCAGACTTGAAATGGATCATTGGGGGATAGATATAGATCAATGGGATACACGCAAAGCAACCCAATATGGAAACAAACTTATCCAAATCCGCAGCACCGGCCCATGAGATCAATGCTGTCCCGACGACAATCAATATTCTGAAATAATTCTTTCTCCATTTAACAGTATCGTCATATTTCCCAGATTGTTTGATTAGCCCATTCTCCAAGATTCTTATAGCTGGGAATAGTTGTAATGGTGTTGAAAGTAAAATTGCTGCAGCATAGAGGAATTGGGCAATGCTCACAGAGACACTATCCGAAGGGAAGTTTAACAAGATGACTGCATCTGTCTTTTCACCAAATGCGAAATACCCCAATCCACCAATGGTGATGAAAACAACTGAAGCTGTCAGCATGATACCGAATAGGATTTTAGGGAATTTCGAAGGTGTCTTCATAGAATCTTCAATTGGAATCAAGAGACCAATCCCTTCATAAGTGAACGTTGCTGTCCCAACAAAAATTGGCCAATCTTCATTAAAAGCCTTCACTGGTGCAATACCATCTTTAATAACGACATATGAGCAATAATAATAGACATAGACTAACCCTAACAGAATGAACAGATCCGCAATCAGTGCTGTTCCGGACAATTTCCCAATTTTTCTCGTTAATGACAATGGTATGAAGACAATCAATTGGATAAAGATATAAAACTCCATCGAGTACAATTTCCCACACACAGCTTCGATGAAAGCTTGTAAATTACTAGCAACAAACACGAAATATGCAGCGGCAAAACCGATTTGTGAAAGGACAATGGAGAGCAAGATCGAAAATCTCATCGGTTTACCATATAATGCACCGCCGATATCACCATACGATGGGATTTGTAATTTCTGTTTAACTTGGATTAGCAACAAGAATGACCAAAATGAGAGCATGGAGAAGAAAGCGAGCGCCACGGAGGCAAAGACCCAACCAGCATTTTTAAACCCTCTTGGTAAGAAAAGCACACCTGTCCCGATGAACGCTTTTAATAATAGCAAGATAGTCTTTGTGGTTGATGCCTTATGGTGAGCGTCATGATGTCTCCCTTGTCTTGGTCTAGCACGGCGTGGGATCAATAATGAGTCTTCGTCGGCTTGTGATTCGACATCGCTTGTTTCAAATTCGCTCTCATCGTCGTCTTCTTCATCACGAAGCTCTTCACCGGCGAAATGACCGTATAGTGTTAAAAACTCGATGAAATTACGTGTGATGAATGTTGGTTGTTGATGGTGAGCATGATGATGATGGTGCTCTGGAGAGTTTAGGTTTTGTCTCGATGCTCTTGTCACAAGGAAGTTTCTTCTGAACCCACCTGGCACTCTGATATCCTGGACGTTGAAATCTGGTGCTGTTTCAGTGATGGAGCCATGTAGTGATCCTGAGAAGGATTGGGATCTTCTGCGGAGACGTTGGTCAGCGGTGTGCTCTTTTTGCCAATTGTATAGTTCACGACTTATGTCACCACCTTGTAATTGTAACGAGTCAAACTCATCGTTGTTGTTTGCCGTGTCACGAGTGTGGATCGAGACAGCAGCATCGTTGTCATTGACCAAATGACGGCCCACGATGTCAACGACTGTAGGATCTGGATCTTGGACATTAATCTCTGGAATTGGTGTCTTGAGAGTTGGTTTGATATCAAAAGTTGGAGTGGAGACATCATCTGTAGCGGATTTGGAGTTTCTTCTGCTGCCACGGTTCTGTTGCTCTAGGAAGTAATCATTCTTTTGAGATGTTGCAATCAAATTAGCCAAGGCACTTGATGATTTCTTTGAAGGAGTACCCAATTTGTTCAAGTTTAGTGCTGGATCCGTCTCTTGAGTCTTATCCTCGAACCCACCAGTCATTCTCTGAGCATTGGTAGAGTCGCCTTCTTGCTGCTGACCATTCTGACTGCTTGTTGTAGTGACAACTGAGCTTTTCCTGGTGAAATGCTTTGAACTAAAGTCTCCAATCTTGAACTCGTCGTGGTTGTCCCACTCGCCTGTTTTTCTGAGCGACGCTGACAACGAGCCTGTGAGCTTGAGCGACTTGACGTGGTCGTCGGTGGACATGGTCTCTTGTCTGGTAAACTGGCTAGCAATATATGGCTGGTGATGTTGTTGTTTATAAACAAAAGGGCCTTTGATTTTTCTGGTTTTTGATCCGACGAACACAATGGAAAAACAGTGGAAGCAGCAGGCAACACAACAGTGAACACAGCATTAAAAGGTGAATAATGAGATATTTTTACTATAGAATGATTCTAGATATTGGAATAGTAATAATCATGTGAATCAAAGCTCTCTTCTCGCTTTTGTTGTGGTTCTGTAGCTGCTGTTTTGACATTATTACGGGGAATTACAATGACGTAGTGGGTATTAATAGACAGTACGTATATAGTGAACCAGCAAAACATCAACAATTTATAGGAAAGACTACAAAATAGCTAGTGAATAACATAAATATACAATTAATAACCACTATAAACATATAGTAACTTTCAATTTCCACACTAGACTCTCCAATAATTAACCACCCATAGTTAATAACTTCATCCCATCGCTACTAACCATCTCATCGGCAGCTGAATAAAAATTTGTAGCGTATAGAAACCATTATGTCTCAACACCAAAAACAGGCTAAATCCACCAAAACCCAATGTCCACCAGAAAGAGATTCGATAAGAAGTCAGCCACGACGTACAAAGTCGTCTACAGATCACACGACGATCCTTTGTTCCATGATGAAGACGCTCCGGAGAACGTTCTTGTCGAGGTGAAAAATCCTAACAACAGAAAGATCAAGACTAAAGCTCAGTTGGAACAGGATTTGGCTGATGAGTTGAAAGACATCAGACAGAACGAAGGTGAGGCAGCACTGTATGGTATCACATTTGATGATTCCAAGTATGATTATATGCAGCATTTGAAACCTATGGGTGAAGGTGAAGGTGTCTTTATTCCAAAAGCTGGTTCAGAGGAAAAGCCAAAGTCAGGTATTGTCTTTAAGGATGAACAAGTCCAATTACCTGATGAAGTGTTTGCATCTAAGAAGACAATCAAGCAGACTTATCAAGATCAACAGAATATACCCGATGAAATCTCTGGTTTCCAACCAGATATGAACCCTGCCCTAAGAGAAATCTTGGAGGCCTTGGAAGATGAAGCTTACGTTGAGGATGATGATGATATTTTCGAAAGTTTGCTAGGTGGTGGTGATGCTGAAGAAGTCGATGAAAGTGATTTCGAAGAACAGTTTGATGAATGGGATCTAGATAACTATGAAGATGAAATGGCACAATACGAAGAAAAAGACTTCGCCAAGGAAGGTGATCAAGGTTGGGAGGCTGATTTCAGAAAATATAAAGCCGTTTCAAAGAATAAAAAGAATGAGTGGGACTCAGATGATGAGTTTGAAGATGAAGAAGAAGAAGGTGATTTCGTCTCTGAGTTGCCAAGTTTTGGTAATTTAAATGCTGCGAAATCTAACAAGAAGGGTTCAAAGCGTAAACAACGTCAAAAGAAAGGTGCTATGTCAGATACTTCTGCCTTCTCCATGTCAAGTTCCGCCTTGTTCAGAAACGAAGGTCTAACATTAGTCGATGATAAGTTCGAACAAGTCCTAAAAGATTACCAAACCAATGGTGATGACGAGGAAGAGGAAGACGATGAGCCAAAACCATTCAATATGGAGACAGAGAGACAGGATTTCGAAAGCATGCTTGATGATTTCCTCGATAATCATGAAATCGAAGGTGGTCGTAGAATCGTGAAGAAGAACGAAGAGAAAGACAGAGTGAAAAAAGCTGCTGATAGTGCCTCGAGGGGGAAATTGGCACAGAGAAGAAATAAAGAGACACAACAAGAAAATAAAGACAAGGGCCAAGATATACTGAAGGGATTCGGCAACTTGAAGATATAGATTTTTGTATAGTTAATTAATCAGTGTAATTATAGGAATTTAATGGTAAAATCACGTGACACTTATTATAGTGTGTCCCGTAACAACTCATCTCATAATAAAAAATTTATTTTCCCATATAGAAAGAAAGACAGTAATCAGATACTGATCTAGAGATAACAATTAACCAATTGGAATATAGACCAGAAGCTTGATTCAATATGGCTAAGAAGACATTGGCTGAACAGATCGCAGCCTTGCAAAAACCAGTGAACGCCGATTTCGATATCGAGGATGCCGAGAGGGATGTCTTTAAAAGTAATGGTAATGATGAAGAGGACGATAATTTGAGTGAAAGTGATGATGAGGAGAAGAAGACAGAGCATTATGTGAAAGTGGGAAAGAGTAAGATCCGTGACCATTCGATTAATCTGAAGGACCCAAAGTATACAGGGAAGGCTAGTAGTAGAAAGGATATCTTTGGTGAAGGAGAGGATGAGGATGAGCAAAGTGATGAAGAGGAGGAAAATAGTGAGGAGGAAGACAGTGAAGAAGAGGAGGAGGATAATGAAGACGGTGAAGATGATGATCAAGAGGACAGTGATAGTGGGATGTCTTTGAGAGCCGATTCTGAAGATGAGGAATCCGCAGAGTCAGAGTCTGAACCGGAAACTGATGTAGAAGACGTTACATCCAAGAGAGAATCGCTAAAGAAATTAATGGCCCAAGAGCGTAAACAGATCTTGAACAGACTATCCACCTCTGGTCAATCAGATGCATTAAAGGGGTATGCTGTTATTTCTCAACAAAGATTATTCGATACGATCTTGGATTCCAGAATTAAATTGCAAAAGGGATTAACAAGTTCTAATTCTTTACCATTAAATAATGAAACTTTTGAAGAGTTTCAAGAGTCTGATACAGAGGATAAATTAACCGAGGTGGAGACTTCGTTATACTCGTTATTGGATAATATAATATCATTAAGAACAAAGATATACAATAAGGACAAGATCACCAAGGAACCATTGAAGTTCAGCAAGGGTAAGAAAAGATCTTTGAGTGATTTCATGGAGGAGACTGAGAAATTGGACAATGTGTTGAACAAGCATAGAGGCAATGTCTTGACTAAATGGTCTCATAAAGTTCAATCCGCATCGGGTGCCACAGCTTTGAACGCCTCGAAGTTCAAGACAGTGAATCAAACACCTGCTCAACAGGTCGATTTGAACTTGATGGATATGGATAGATTGATCAAGAGAACACGTATGAACAGAAGGGATATCAAACCATTGGGCCATGTTGCAGAAGAGCAAGACCAAGAGGGGACTGTGGACAGATCATTGAAAGAAGACGCTAATGTGTTTGACGATGAAGATTTCTATAGAGTGTTGTTAAACGATTTGATCGATAAGAAAATCTCAGATTCGAATCCTACAAATGGATTGACTATCCAATTGACCAAGAGTAAAGTCAAGAAGAACGTTGACACAAAGGCATCAAAGGGGAGAAAATTGAAATTCACCGTGCAAGAACCAATCCAGAATTATGAAGCACCAAGGGATAAGTTCAAATGGAGTGATGAACAGATTGATGAGTTTTTCGCTGGGTTGTTGGGTCAACGTGTTAATTTTGATGAAGAGGAAGAAGAGGAAGAAGATGGTGAAGAAGATAAAGAGGAGGAGGATGAAGAGGAGCAAGAGTTGGCTCAAGATGGGTTGAGAATCTTTGGTTAGAGAGATCTTACAGTATATATATAGATTAATTAAAAGTTATGCATTTCAAGGTCTATATGTCTGTATATCTATTCATATGATGTAACAAATGACGACACTGTACTATTATCATCAATCAACACTTCGTACTCGTCCTCATCACCTCTTTCCAATGCGTCTTGGATAATTTGGTCCCAATTTGATCTAACGACACAGAAAGTCTCACTGATCCCAAGGATCAAGACACCGATTAATAGACCTAGCCATAATCCTGAAATCTCCAGATCAAATTTAAAAGCTAAGAGGTATGCCATTGGTAATGCGACGATGTAGTATGAGAAAACATTTAGGTAGGATCCAATGGTTTGACGACCTTGAGAACGTAAGATCCCCGCGGAGATGATGTTAAAAGTATCACCAAATTGGTTACATGCCAACACGGGCATAGACTTCACAGAGAGTGCAATGACTTCAGGGTCAGAGGTGAATAATAATGTTAATGGTTTTCTAAAAGTCATCAACAAGATGAATGAAGTTAAAGCCACTGCGAAAGCGACGAAATATGAAATCCTCACAGAGACCCTTGATGATTTTTGTGATCCAGAACCCACATAGATGGCGACTCTGGTGGAGATGGCACACCCGACAGCGAAGGGGAATTGATACCATAGAGACCCAATGTTTGAGACGATAGATTGGGCCGCTAGGGATTCTGTACCGAAATAACTTGCCATGATAGTCAAGATCTCAAATGACAAGTATTCCGATTCAATCATGACTAGACCAGGGAGTGCCAATTTCATCATTGGTTTCCAATGCTTGAAAGCTCTCATTGTTAATCCATTCCAACATTTTTTCCCATCGACAAAGATCACATAGAGGAGTAAGAGAAGGGCCATGATCCAATAAGTGACGACAATGGCGATTGGTGCACCGATGAAACCCCATATTTTGATGAACCAGATGTTTAGCACAATGTTTAGAGGGAGACAGAAGAATAGGACGTATGTCGATGCGTGAAAGATTTTCTGGGCCTGGAGGAATCTTTTCCCAGTTTCAAAAGCAATGAGACCAGGAGCACCTAGACATAGAATTCTCAAGTATGTCTGAGCACCGTCTAATAGTTGGACTTCTGCAACCATATAACTTAGGATCGCTTTCGAGTACCACCAACTAATCATGATTGGGATCGAAATTGTCCAGATCATCAAAGTACAACGCTGGAAATATATCCCAACTTTATGATATTTCTTAGCACCAAAAGCCTGTGAACAGAACGTATCCAACGCAGTGGACATCCCTTCAAAAACGGCAAGCCCTGTGATGTTGAATGACATTATGGCAAGACTGGCAGAACCGAGTTCTTCAGACCCCAAGTGACCAATGATAAATAATGAGTTGACGGCTAATAAATATTCAAAGAAGAATGTGATTGAAAGTGGTAATGCAGAGCGGACTATATGGGAGACTTCCTCTTTCACAGTGACGGATTGTTCCAAGTCATCACTAAAGATGCTTTCATTATACGAGCTTGGAATGGATGCTGAACGACCATCGGATTCATAACCGTATGGGTCTTCCTCCTCCTCTTCTTCATCCTGTTGAGAAATATAGCTCCCCTGGTCACTGATGGCTTGTAATGTTGGTTTATGACGGCCTCTTGGAGCGATTCTTGTTGAGCCATAGCTGTTATCAGTGATGGTTGTGTCCTGGTTATCTACTAGCAGTGATTCTGATTCCGACTGTGACCGCATCATCTTGGTCTGCTGCTTCATGGACGAGTTGCTGTTTCTCCGTTGGCCACCCATGATGAATGATCAGTTATATCCTTGTACTTTACTATGTAAGATATTGGTGATAATGTTGATAATTTGCTGATATATTTCAGTATTAGATATTTATTCCAATTTCCCAATCGGGTAAAAATGCGCTTGATTTTTAAGCAGCCACCGGAAAAAATTAAAATTTAAAAAAAAAACGATGTTCGCGAATTGAATCTGCAAAATAATTTCCAATATGGACTTTTAATACGTCTGGAATAAATCTAATGATTTAACTAGTGATTTATTATGGGATCCAGGTGATTACAGGATGCTGCTACAAGAACAAAATACCAATGACGAAGTGGTGCTACAGCCAAAGCCACACTTTGTGGTGAAAACAAAATTGGAAGAGTCCACGACAAATCCTCATAGAGAAAAGGGCACTAAAGTCTTTCTCAACATATGTACAGACGACAATGTTCCATTACCAGAAGTTGGTTATGATCCAGCAGTGATATACCCGATGATCATGGATAACCAATGGGAAATACCCATTGTCACCTCCCAGGAGCGTGTTGATAAGGATAAGAAGGGTCAATTGGCGTATGTCCACGATTGTATTATCAGTCCTAAAGCTCTGAGATGGATCCAGATGGATAAAGAGTTGAAGAATATCTTAGTGGAATGGTGTTTGGAGAGTGCAGAGATAAGGACCGGTGTTATGCTCTCGAGAGATCATATTGCATTCCCGAAGATGACTTCAAAGGGCTCAGTGCCTGAATTGTCAATGTTGAAATCTGAATTGGACTTAACGAGGGCTCATAGAGAGTTTGCACGGATAAACGAGTTGCAATCGGAGCCTCAGTCGATCCTGGAGGCTCGTAGGTTGAATGATGATGAGATGATGGAAGCCTCGGAGGGGATTGATATCTTTAATGTGAGTGGTGATAAACCTAGTATTAGTGCAACTGGGACTAGTAATAGTAGTGGGAATAAAGTGAAGCCATTGATCCAGGAGATTAACAACATGTCTATCCAATCCCCACCAAAACCAAAAGCTGTGGAAGTTGTGAAACCTACGTTGAACTATACTACCACGATGACGAAAGTTGATATCAATGGATACAAGTTAAAGATCTGTATCAAATCGCAAAATGACTCGTCATTAGATTATGATCTGAAGTTGGATACAGAGAGTAATACACTCATCTTGCACAACTTGAACCCCAACTATGTGACAAAGAGAGATTTGGAACTACCATTACCCAACATCTTTGTCAATCCGGAGATCAAGACATTCTTCACACATGATGACTCTACACTAGTCATATTCATAAAGTAAGTAAACATCCATTCTTAATCATACACATGTAAGTTCTATACAGCTTTATTCACAAGATTCACACTCGACTGCGAACTCTCCAAGACACTAGGTGGGAACGCCAAATTATCCCTATGCGCAATATACTCGGAATCAGCATACCCCAACACACCTTCGATCTGTTGACTCTGTAACCCTTTAATCTTGTCAATCTCCACACTCGAGTAATTTACTCTTGCCCTCCCGATCTCCACCAATGGTTTACTCTCATCCAATTCACCACCGGAGAGTCTATGACCCACAAGGATAGAGACACATTCATGATCATGGAACGAACCTTGCACTTTGATGATCCCCACTGGTAATAAACCGGCTTTATTACTGCGTGTCAATGCGTTATGTGCACCTTGGTCTATAATGATGGCGCCATGGGATTGTAGGCCGTGAAGCATCCAGAACTCTTTGTTCTTGACGTGTTTGTCCCTTCCGAGGAATCTTGTGTGTAGTGGGACATCATTCAGTTTCAAATTGGCCAATTCTTTCAATTGGAGCGTCTCGCTATGAGCGGCTGGTTGGACCTCGTGATCAATATCATTTTGTTGGATATGATCCACGATTTTCCACATGTTTTCCGGTTGTGCACTCTTCATGATGATGGTTGTTGTACCAGCTTCTGTAGCCAAATCAGCAGCGATCAGCTTGGTGGTCATACCACCTGTACCAACATCGCTACCACCGCTTGCCGTGTTGACTTTCAATTCATTTATATCTTCAACGACAAGAATAGGTTTAGCTTCTGGATTAGTTCTTGGATTATCCGTGTATAAGCAATCAACATCGGTCATCAAGATCAAATAATCAGCATTGACTAGCGCGGCAGTTATAGCGGACAATGTATCATTATCACCAAACTTGATTTCTGCCACTGATAATGTATCATTCTCATTAACAATTGGCACAACACCCATACTCAAAAGTTCATTCACGGTGTTTTGTGCATTCTTATACTGAGTCCAGTCGGCAATATCGTTTCTCGTGATCAAGATCTGTGCAATTTTCTGATCCAATTGACCAAACAACGAGTCCCATCTCCCGATCAATTTACTCTGTCCAATAGCTGCAATGGCTTGCACTTGTGATAGCTTCTTAGGTCTCTTGTCCAAGCCCATGGTTTTAAGCCCCACAGCGATACCACCAGAGGAGACAATCACGACTTTATGGCCTGCTCTTCTCAACTTCACCACTGTTTCGACGATGAGTGACATTGTAGATAGTTTTGGTTCTTTGGTCTTCTCATCCACTAGGGATGAGGTACCCAGCTTGATGACGATGGTGTATGATTTGCTCTTAGCCATGATTTCAAATGTGACTCTAATAGCTCTCTAGTAGTCTCTATACCGCAACTTGACCACTTAAAACCCTAGTTAAACTCTTCTTTAGCTGCCAATCTCTCGTACGTTAAATCTTTCAACGGTTTCCAGAGCTTTTTTCTTATCGTTCTGGAAATCTCGAAAATTTTAGTGAGGGCTCTGGAAAAGTTTGTATGGCATCAGACGAGAAAGTTGGACTCGATTACAATGGAAACAATGATTACTATTGTATTTAATTATTCTTGTCATCATTAAATTAAATCACTATTCTTCTATCGTTTCTTTTGGTTCCATTATCATTTATTTACACTCCAGATCCGCTATCTGCCAGTTCTCGAAGTGCCACTAAACAGCCACTTTTCCTTGGGCATCGAGAAGTGAAAGATTACTAACTAAAAGATGATCAAATAAAGGAACCAAACACACATAGTAAAGGACTATCAAAGGCTAAGAATATGCTGAGAGCACTGTCCAAGAGTCGTGCTTCCCAAGGCATCCGCCACGCCTCCACTTACAACCAGGTCAAGGCGTTGCGTCGTTATCCTATAGGGCAAACTATACATGGTTTCGAGATCAAGAGAGTACTACCAGTGCCAGAACTTTCGTTAACTGCTGTGGACTTGTTACACAACAAGACCGGTGCCAACCATTTGCATATTGATAGAGATGACAAGAACAATGTTTTCTCCATTGGGTTCAAGACAAATCCACCAAACAAGACCGGTGTGCCGCATATCTTGGAGCATACTACGCTTTGTGGGTCATACAAGTATCCAGTGAGGGACCCTTTCTTCAAAATGCTGAACAGATCCCTTTCCAATTTCATGAATGCTATGACGGGGCATGATTACACTTTTTTCCCCTTCTCCACTACAAATGATAAGGATTTTGCTAATTTGAGAAGTGTCTATATGGACTCCACTTTTAATCCATTATTGAAAAAAGAGGATTTCTACCAAGAAGGTTGGAGACTGGAGAATGAAGTTGTTGATGATAAGTCATCTCCATTGACTTTTAAAGGTGTTGTCTATAACGAGATGAAGGGCCAAGTCTCCAATGCATCATATTTATTTTATATTCAATTCCAAGAGGCACTTTACCCAAGTTTGAACAACTCCGGAGGTGATCCAACAAAGATCACTGATTTGACATATGAAGATCTATTAGACTTCCATGCTGAACATTATCATCCTTCAAACGCTAAGACATTCACATATGGTAACTTACCAGTCAATGAAACTCTAGAGGCCTTGAACAATGAATACTTGGGGTTCGGTAAAAGACCAATCAAGAACATTGTCAAAGAACCAATCAAATTGACTGAGGATAAAAATGTTGTTGTCGAAGGACCAGTTGATCCAATGGCACCACCGGAAAAGCAATTGAAAGCCTCAATCACTTGGGAATGTGGTAATCCTGCAGATGTCTATGAGACTTTTTGCTTGAAATTATTGTCAAACTTGTTAACAGATGGTCATTCATCTCCATTATACAAGGCCCTAATTGAAAGTGGTCTTGGTGATGATTTTTCCGTGAACTCAGGGATGGAATCCACTACTGCCTCAAATTTCTTCACCGTCGGGTTGCAAGGTTTACAATCCATTGAAGCCCTTGAATCTACTGTTAATAAAATATTGATCAAGCATAGTGAAGAAGGCTTTGAAGATTCCAAGATTGAAGCCATTATCCAACAATTGGAAATTGGTAAAAAGGATCAAAAGGCCGATTTTGGTATGGGTTTACTGTACTCGATCCTACCAGGCTGGGTGAACAAGACTGATCCATTTGATATCTTGGCATGGGAAGACCTAATCACCCAATTTAGACATGATTACTCCAAAGGTGGTCTTTTCGAAAACTTGATCAAGAAATATTTCATTGGTAAACCAGTATTCAGATTTGAAATGAGACCAAATGAGAAATATGATGAACTGGTTAAAGCTGAAGAAACCCAGAGACTCGAGTCTAAAGTCAGTGTCTTGGAACAAGAAGACCGCGATGTTATCTTTGAACGTGGTCAATTCTTAGCTAAGAAACAAGGTGAAGTCGAGGATCTAAGTTCATTACCAACTTTACGCGTGAGAGACATCTCTAGAGAAACCACTATCAAACCAGTGACATTTTCCAGTGTTAATAATGACCAAAATAAAATCCAAAGAAGAGTCACTGATACTAATGGTCTAACATACATGAGAGCTTCGCGTGATGTTGAGATCCCATATGAACTATACCCATACTTGTCCTTGTTCTCCGATGCATTAACGAACTTGGGTACAGATACTCAATCCATGGCTGAATTGGAACAACAAATTAAGCTATATACAGGTGGATTATCCTCCTCCGTGAGTGTCCATTCTTCACCTTTGGACCAATCCGCACGTATAAGTTTCAACATTAATGGTGTGGCATTAAACCAAAACTCTCATCATATGTATTCCATTTGGGAAAACTTGTTGTTGAACACGAATTTCCAAAATAAGGAGAAATTAGCAACACTGATTAGATTATTATCGTCTAATAACATTAGTGGTGTTGCCGAATCAGGGCACAGTTATGCTAGAAACTTTGCTGGTGCCTCCATATCACAATCCAAAGCGATAGGTGAACAATTGAGCGGTGTCGGGCAATTACAATTTTTGAATAAGTTGAATGAATGGATCCAAGATGATTCATTGTTTCAAAAAAATATCATTGATAAGTTGGAAGAATTGAAAACATACTTGATTAACTCAGACAAGTTTAGATTCTCATTGATCTCAGATGATGCCGGTGTCAATGCTAATGAAAAATTGATTGAAACGTTTGTGGGGAAATTACCATCCACAAGTGGTGTGTCTTGCAATGATTTAGCCACAAATTACCAATTAAACCCATCACAGAAGTCATTTATTAAATTACCATTCCAGGTTAGTTATGCCGCTTCTGTGCTAAAAGGTGTTCCATACGTCCATGAAGATGGTGCTAAATTACAAGTCTTGGCCAATTTGTTGACTTTTAAATATTTACACCGTGAGATTAGAGAAAAAGGTGGTGCGTATGGTGGTGGTGCCGTTTATAGTGGTCTTGATGGGCTTTTCAGTTATTATTCTTATAGGGATCCAAAGTCTTTACAAAGTTTAGAGACTTTCGTTAAAGCTGGTCAATTTGCCCTGGATAATGAATGGAGTGATCGTGATTTAGAAGAGGCCAAATTGACGATTTTCCAAAGTATCGATGCACCAGTTAGTGTTAAATCTGAAAGTCAAGCATTGTTTAAAGAAGGTGTTACTGATGAGATGAGACAAACTAGAAGAGAACAGATCTTGGATGTTGATGTCACAGATTTGAAAGACGTTGCTGAGAAGTACTTGATCAATGGTAAACCAAGCGTTGCTCTTGTTGGTGAGAACCAAGGCGAGCAAAAGGACTGGGATGTCGTTGACTTGGGTGTTTGATTTATCTTTATATCTTTTAAAATATTCCAACGTATATAATAAATTTTCCTGTACATAGTTAAGAAGCAAAATGTTTATACTGCTTGGCCCAAAGTAGACAACTTCCCGATTCGGAAGTTTTCCGCTTGTTTTTTTTCGCGTTTCGAAAAGTTCGTGGCTAAGAAAAGAACAACAAAGGCTTTCTTGATCTGAACCTGAAATATTAAATACTTTACGCTGAATAAAATCAACAATCAAGATGAAGACCCAACAATTCTTGCTCTTCCTTTTCACACTGGTCGCCAGCGTTGTGTCCTTGCACTTCGAAGTGGAGGCTCAGGACGAATCAAGACCACCACACTGTGTGCGTGATTTCGTCACTGCAGGTCAACTAGTTGTTGTGAATATCCATTCTTCAGGTTCTGTTGGTGATGGTCAAAAATTGAGTTTCAACATACATGACAGTGTTGGTAATGAGTACCGTAAGAAGAAGGATTTCGCTGGTAATGTCAGAGTTGCCTTCACTGCTCATGCCTCTGCCGCTTTTGACGTGTGTTTCCACAATGTCTTGCAAGCTAGAGGTAGAAAACTATCAAGAGACATTGAAGTCGATATAGAATCCGGTTCCGCTGCTAGAGACTGGAACGCCGTGCAAGCTGCTGAGAAATTGAAACCGGTTGAAGTGGAATTGAGAAAAGTTGAGGAATTGACTGATGAAATTGTCGCTGAATTGGAATATTTGAAAGTCAGAGAGGAAAGATTAAGAGATACCAACGAATCTACAAACAGAAGAGTTAGAAACTTCTCCGTTGTCATTGTCCTTGCATTGATTGCATTGGGAGCATGGCAAATCTCTTACTTGCACAACTACTTCAGAGCTAAACACATTATTTAGATCGGGAATACCAAAAAAAAAAATCAATACTACGTTGTATCATATTGTTAAATTCGTATTAGGAATATATTATTTCAACTCTCCTAGTTTCCCTAAGGTGTAGCAAAAATCAATGAAATCCACTCGTACACTCTCACCTTCAGTGGCCACAGCAATCATATCAAGCAATAATGGATCACTGATTCCAGTTTTCACCTCTTGACTCAGTTCTTGGATATCTTTGAAATCAAACATGGATTTCACTTGTTCTTGTTGTAACAATTGCCAACTCTCTGTTATTATGTCTCGGTTATCTCTGAATAATATCAATTGATAGGATTTTAGTAGCAACTTATCAAAATCGACGATATCCGTTCCATCAATACATAGGTTTTCCGGTTTGATTCTTTTGTTCCCTATGAGGAACCATTTGGGTATCTTTAGATCCTTATAATACTGTTGTAATTGACTTGACTTCATATCATCCTCAAATGAATAAGTTGTAAATGCCTCTAGGATCTCATCTTCAATCTCCGGAGGGATCGTTTTCGGCTCAGTGAATTCACCCACGCTCTTTGCATTCACGTAGCTCTTCTTCTTGGCCATCTTTCACTAACAGTATCCACAATCAATGCTAATAAAAAGCCATCTATCATTGCTTCCATCTTGTAATATTTAATTAGTAGTAGTTAAACGTCTGTCCTGGGTAACCTCTTTTGCGGCCCTTACCGGAATCGACCCACTGATAAAAATTCGCGGCCTTTATTTTGATTCGTTATGAAATCATCAAATTGGAATTGAAAGCGAAGCACTTTGGGCGGTAAATCGACTGCAAAACTATTTAAACAGCGGCAGAGATCTCTCTACTTGGTTTGTTTTTGCTTGCGTTTGCTGCTGGATTCTGACTGTGCTGAGCATCGCAATCGACAATGAGTGACGACGACGCTAGAGAATATGCCCACGAAGAGGCGAATACTGAACTCCATGAGATGCAAGACTATGATAGAGAGGAAGAGGACGATGCCAGAGATGACAAAGAGCTGAACGCCGGTGCTGATGAAGATGACGACGATGACGACGATGATGATGAAGAAGACGACGATGACGAAGACATGGTGAGAAGCCATAAAAAAGTGCGTCGTGAGCGTAATAGGTTCCTTGATGTGGAAGCCGAAGTCAGTGATGACGAAGAAGATGAAGACGATGATGAAGACGAATTGGCCAAAGAAGGTTTCATCGCTCCAGAACATGAACACGAAGACGAAGCACCACGTTCGAGAGACGATAGATTGCACAGACAAGTTGATCGTTCCCACGAAAAGAGCACAGAGGAAGATGCTGTTAAATTGGCAGCTCAATTCAAAGAGAGATATGGTAAATCAAACAAGTATCGTTCAGAAGAGTCAGGTGCTGTGTCACAAAGATTTTTGCTACCATCTATCCATGATCCAAGTATTTGGGCCGTTAGATGTAGACCAGGTAAGGAAAAGGAAATTGTTAAAAACTTGTTAAAGAAAAAATTTACATTGGATGGCAAACCAAACGCATTGCAAATTTTGTCCTGTTTCCAAAGAGATAATTTCACAGGTTATGTCTATATCGAAGCTGCCAAGTTGACCGCTGTTGATCATGCCATCAAAGGTATGGGTGATATCTACGGTAATAACAAAGTCATGGTTCCAGTGGAAGAGTTCCCGGATCTTTTGAGAGCTAGTAAATCCTCTGAAATCAAATTGGTTCCAGGTGGGTACGTTAGAATTAAGAGAGGTACCTATAAGGGTGATTTGGCAATTATTGATGATATTGATGAAAATGGTCTTGAAGTCACACTACAAATCGTTCCAAGATTAGAGTACAAGACCGAGATCGATCAGGATACTGGGAAACGTAAAAGAGCAACTGGTAAATTTAGACCACCACAAAGATTATTCAACAAGAAGGAAGCTTTTGAATTGGATCCAACAAATTTAAATGCTAGATCAAGTACAACTTATGTCTATAGAGGGGAAACTTATGTCGATGGGTTCTTGTACAAGATGTTCAAGATCCAATATTTGGAAACTCAAAACGTCAGTCCAACTTTGGATGAACTTGCACATTTCAACACTAATGATAACGAAGATTTGAACTTGACCTCAATTCAAGAATCTTTGAAAACTTCACAATCCGTCGATTTCAAAGCTGGTGATAGAGTTCAAGTCCTACAAGGTGAACAAAAGGGTCTAAAGGGTGATGTTATCTCATCTTCAAACGATGTTGTCTTGATCAAACCATTGAGTTTCACAAGTGGGAACTTGGAATTCCCAACGAATAACTTGAGAAAGATTTTCACCACTGGTGATCATATCAGTGTGCTAAAGGGGAAACATAATGGACACACGGGTATTGTGGTTTCTGTTAATGAAGATTACGTTACTTTTATCTCTGATCAATCTCATAAGGATGTTACAGTGTTTGCTAACCATTTGACCAAGTCAACAGATACTTCAACGTTGATTGATGGTAAATATGGGTTACATGATTTCGTTAGACTGAATACCACGACTGTCGGTGTGGTGATAAGAGCTGATAAAGATATGTATACTTTGTTGACACAGGATGGTAAAGTCACTGCTGTTTCACCAACATCAATCATCTCAAAAGTGGAAATGGATAGAAATCAATCATTCGCCACAGATTCTAATGGTGAGTCCATCAAGATTGGTGATACTGTGGAGGAAAATGGAGGGTTCAAGAGACAAGGTGTTATTCAATACATCTACAGATCAACATTGTTTGTTTACTCCAAGGAAATTACTGAAAACTCGGGTGTTTTCGTTACAGATATTTCAAGTGTTTCCGGTGTTGCCTCAAAGAACAAATTCACTGAAAAGGAAGAGAAGATCGATTTCACCAGAATGAATCCAAAATTCAGACAAGGTGGTTCCATGGCCCCACCTGCAGTGCCAATAAAGCAACAAACAGGTCCTGATCGTACCATAAACCAAAACGTCAGTATAAGATTGGGTGAATACAAAGGTTACCGTGGTATTGTTAAAGACACAAATGGTGATATCGCCAGAGTGGAATTACATACTAAGAACAAGATCTTGTCAATTTCCAAGACAAAATTAGCATTTGTGGATAATTCAGGTAGATTAATACCCTATGAAGAATTCATCAATCCAAAATACAGAGATTTCTCATCCAACAGTGCTAACAACTCTGGTTATTCAACACCAAGATCCACTGGTCCTTCATACACAAGTGGTGGCTCATCAAGTTGGAATAATAATTCTGCCAACAATGGTGGTAAAACACCAGCTTGGTCCAGTTTTGGCAATGGTGGTAAGACACCAATGGTCTCTGGTAACAGAACCGCCATGGGTGCCCACGGTGGTGGTGCTTCTGCCTGGGGTGGAGGCGGTGCTTCCGCTTGGGGTGGTGGTGCTCAAAGTTCATGGGGTGCTGCCGGAGGCTCCTCTGCCTGGGGTGGTGGTGCCCAAAGTTCTTGGGGTAATGCTAATGCTGGTGGTTCTTCTGCTTGGGGTGGTGGTGCTCAGAGCACACGTAGAACCGGGGCAGGTGATGCCTCAGCCTGGGGAGGAGGTGCTGGTGCCGAATCAACACATGGTGGTAGTGCATGGAATAGAAGAGCTAATAACGGTGCTAGTAGTGCCTATGGTGGTGGTAGTAGTTGGGGTGCTAAGGCACAAACCGGTTGGAATGCTGCTACACCTGGCCAAACTACTGAGACTCCGGGTGGTTATGGTTATACAGCGGCTGAAACTCCAGGTGGTTATTATGATACTGCTACGACTCCTGGATATGGTGGTAATGCTGCTACGCCTGGTGGATACCACTCTGACAATGAGTGAAATTAACCCTCGTCTTTTTGAACATATCGTGTTAAATAATTAGTTTTCCTTGTATTTTTAGTGTCTTTGAGTATAACAATAATGTTTGATCAATTGAAACTGTTGATTTGTAGGATACGGTTTGATCTCTTCGCGATGTCATATAAATACTGTTGAAAATTTATAGTATATCAAACTGAAGTCAAAACTACGTACATGGCCCAAAACGTACCACTATGTCTGTCACAGTATGTATAAGCATCACTAGACTGTTCCTATGAGCCACTACTAACTAGGTCAACCACAGCTTCACACCGATCTTGGGGACATCAAACTTGAGCTTGAATGTGAACAATGTCCGAAAGCTGCAGAGGTAGGTATTTATCCCAACAGAATCATGATTCCCTACTAACACTTCTTCAGAACTTCTTGGCTCACTGTGCAAAGGGAACATATGACAACACAAAAGTGGTGCGAAGCATCAAAGGTTTCATCGTACAATTTGGTGATCCTACGAATACTGGTAAAGGTGGTGAATCAGTCTGGGGTGGACATTTTGAAGATGAGTTTAACACAGATCTAAGGCATTCAGAAAGGGTATGTGAATGAATCCAAAACATTTAGGGAAGTAATGGAATACTGACATGGGTGATGTTATAGGGTATCCTCTCTATGGCTAATACAGGGCCCAACACTAATGGATCACAATTTTTCTTGGTAAGTCGAAACGCATTTACAATCGGATTGCAATTCAGCTAACATAAATTCTATCATACAGACATATGGTAAACATAATTCACTAGATGGGAAATACGTTGTATTTGGTAAGACTTTAATTGGTGCTGAGACTTCACCGGATGCCACGTTATCAAAACTTGAAGCCGTCGAAGTTGATAAGAAAAATAGACCAAAGACACCAATTTACTTGAAAAACGTTACGATACATGCAAATCCAATCGCAGAGAAGAGTTCACAGCAATGAACTGGTTGCGGATCTGTTGAACTTGGGTTGGGATATCTTACATTGTGTAGTTGAAATTAAATGTTTTTATTCCGTGCCAAATCAATTCATATATATACAAGACCACAGGTGACCATCACCCTCTAACTTATCTGGTAGCTTTTCTGGACCAGTTCAATGGTTTTCTATCAGCAATTTTTCTCTTTTTAGATTCTTCAAATAAGACATGTCTTCTAGCTATTATCAATAATGATTAGTACTTTGGGGACTTAGCTTCACTGTAGAGCTTGACAATACATACCTATTGGATCATAACGAACTTGTGTAACTAATGGAGCACCACGAGCGATACTTATATGTCTGACGAACCCAGTGGCAGCTGAGGATACCAGTGCAATCACTGTCATTTTGGATTTTTCTTCTGTTTTAATCAGTTGTTAGTGAAAAGTTCAGCAAGAGGTCATGCGTGCTAGCTTGTCCATCCATGCGCATGGTAAGGAGCCTTATATGAATACGTACTAGCCATCTTTGTTATTGGATTAAGGACTCAGTTACTTAAATCTTTTGTTCAGATACTGTTCATCAAGCTTCATATTACCGTCAATTTTGGTTTTTCCCACACACGCTGGAAGAAGTGGTGTTCGGGTGTTTTGATTTGTTACGGGCACTACTATAATAAACTCGCCCTATCACGCCGGCCGCCATATTATATTCCGTATAACCTTTCAACTGCTGATTTGCATAGTAGAATGGCCAAGGTTTTTATAGATTGTAATTTGTTCCGTATATATTCGTTGCAGTCTTTGAGGAAGGTACGTCTACGGCATCTCGCTTTTAACAGCATCTATATAGTCACTGTATTATTTCACACACGTTATCGTGATTCACTCTATCGCAGTGTCTTTCAATTTCTGGCTCATAACAATCTCATCAAACTCCTCCAATCTCCCCTCTCTCACTTTCTTCATCGTTTCCATTTCCTTTTCCACTGCTACTTTCCCAAAATGATTATCCACCAAATGATCTATAACTTCCCATCCGAAGGCATTACTGAATTTGCGTCTCACTGCGATATTGTTATGAGCATCAGGTTTCAAAAGTACTAGGACTTTCCTCCATTCCATGTTCTTATGCCAACTTCGGGCGATTTTCTCCTCAATCATCTTTTGACTTCGAGGTTTGAGGAATTTCAAGGGGCCTTTTTGTTTTAATAGTTTCCTTTTACTTGTATAATGTGGTGGTGGTAAGTCATCATAGTTGTAGATCTTATCGTGGAATATCGCTGGAATACGAGACTCGGGGTTCTTGAGGAAACTTTGGTCAGGTATAGGTGATAACAAGACATTTGCTGCTGATAGAAAAGTTGATGCGGCTGGTGGAATGTGGTACTCGTCGTCGTCATCCTCTTTGGTTTCCTCGATGGTCTCTTCTGCCTGACCACCAATCTCACGATCTTGGTCGTTAACCTCAGTGTCACTTTTGTGATCTTTGCTTTTGACTTTATGCACTGTTTGCGTTCTAATATATTTCTTCAACTTCTTTCTCTTGCCTCTCTTAGGTGTTAGCACAGAGGAAGATTTACTCAATAATGACGGTTTGCGTTCACTGATAGGAGAAATGTTAGGCTCGTGTGATTCAACAGCACCGGTCTGTTTCCCGTCTGTATCTGTGTCATCAAGCAAGTTGGGATCGCTGATATTTTTACTAGCACTTCCAGTGCATACAGTCCCACTCTTCTCACCTTCCAAATCTTCGTTAGTCTCCTCCGGAATTGCAGTAACTGAGCCCTTCCTGGCCCTTGTAGCGCTCTTCGCATCGTCACCTTGTACCAGCGTTCCCTCTTCGTACTCCTTCTTCAACTCTTCCAAGTCTCCCAAACCTTTCCAATCCAAATACAATAAAGCAGAAGTTCTCAAGGGAACAATCCCATCATGCACAGCATTGGCATAAGTTGTCCTGCTCTGGAAGGATTCAAATGTCTTATGAGCCGCTTCCAAAATAGCTTCTAAAGTTGGCATCGTTGTTAACTTGCTATGAACATGATTTTGAGACTTTTTTTGGAAACCTTTCACCAATGTTGGTAATTTATGGCGTAATGTCAAATCACGACCAGTCTTACCCAAGACACCAAAATCTAGGGCAAAGTTCACTACACCAGGGAACTCTGTAGGGACACCTAAGAAGGGACTTGCCAACGAGATGAAACTGATAGGTTGGATCAATTTGAAGAAATTAGGTCTCGAGACCACGATTTGAGAGATCGCATATGCCTGCACTGGACCTCCCAATGAATGACCAACGAATGAGATTCTATCAATTCTGTACTCTGAGTTGTCACAAGTTTTCAATACAAAATGGGCTACTCTTTTCCCCAAGAATTCAATGCCCTTTTCCGATTTCCCAACATTACCATCAAACCCTCTAATCATAACATTGGATCGATTCACCCCTTGAGAGACGTTTTCTATTCTCTCTTTGATATACAACATGTCTGCACCAATGTTTGAGAAGATACCATGTGTAATAATCACTAGGTGTACGGGTTCGTCGGGTTTTGGCGGAGGTTGGTTCCATAGTTCTTTCGTTGTATACAGAGTAGTCTTCACCACGGCATTGGACGTCCCTTGAGGTGTTTTCCTCGTGGTGGTTAACTTTCTCAACAAATCGTAGTCAAAACCAATACCTATATCGAAATCAATTCGAAACTTGGTAGTCATCGCCAATTGAGCAACAACGTCGACAGTCCATTGATAGATCCCTTCCTTCAATAAACTGTTGTGATTCAATCTTAGTTTAGCCTTAAATGACTGGCCAGGCTTCACTTCATTGTTGAATTCTATGTTTTCGTCAAATTTTGTTAAATGGTCGAAATTGCATGGAGTAACATCAATGTACAGACAGAACGGACCGGTGAAATATATTGGTCGCAAGAATGGCATCTCCACATTGCGAACTCTCAACCATATGAATTGCCCATTCTCATCTTTCTGTACTCTCAAGTCTGTCCCGAGTCTAGCATCGTATTGTACGACAAACCTATTGATTTGTCCAATACCCAGTTTCCCTTGATGCCGGTATAATATATTAGACTCTACCTGCTCTAATTGTGAAGTGAACGTTCCCTCAGAACTACCAAGACGAGAGGTTCCAGAGCCGGATCTAGGTGAGCTAATACTACCAAACCTGGACCCCAGATCCCATTTGCTTGGTTCCATTGAGAGCTCAGTATGTCTTCTGAAGATGTCTTGTGATGTTCTATGCCGAGTTTCTAGAAGCTTTTAACGTTTGAAATTTCATCTGTTTGCACACAGACCTTGAATATGAATAGCAGCTATTCGGACTTGATATACTTCAATCACTCTACTCTTTCCTAACCCTCTAAAGACTCAGCAATACCAGGGAAAGCCCACAAAATACTTCCAGAATAGGCAGCTTCTTCATCTGTTTCAGTGCCAAAAGTCCCACCATTATATACCCGCGAATGCGTTCTGCAGCGGGCTTTCCCTGCCTTAAGAAAATCCGTTTAAAGGTGAAGCGCTCAAGAAGCGCTCAAAGTAAACGAAAAGTGGTCGCAAAGGGCTACGACTTTTAAACGGGGGAATTCCCACAGCTGGAGAACGAAAGTTGCAAAATGAGCAGCGAGATAGAGCTGTCGAAGCTCGTGACAAACTACCTGAAACTGGTGAGTTGGGCGCAATTCTCCGTTTTAGTTGGAGATCTAGTGATAAGATACTAACGAATTGAAAAGGCCAATGTTCAACAGATCAAATACACCATTTTCACGCCAAAAGCTGGTGCAGACCAGTCAATTCTACACGCGGAGGTCGCCTTGAGAAAGAACAACACAAAAGTGCTTGCAGTCTTGTTTTCCAAAGAGCTATGGACTTTTAGTATTAATGACGATGAGCCTATAGTACCAGATGCTGAGTTTGGTTTAGAAATTGCATCTTCACAAAGTTTTACACCATCAAGTATATATGGGCTTTCAGAACCTAATCCATCATCATTACTACCATTAACTTATGTTACATTCCTGAAAGCGTTGAAGAAACTGTTGTTGGTGGATTTATCGTCTAGAGGTGAACTGGTACCTTTTGGTAACTCAGGGCTTCTACCGAACAATAAACTGCTTCAAATCGAGCCTAAACTAGCAGACAATGGTGAACTATTTGTATCGCTATCCTCAATGAACCATACAATGATCCCATTAGCTGAAGTACCCGACGCAAAGGCCAAATTGGATGACCAATATGCCATATATTTGGCCCCATCAGCTATAAGAGCATATTTGGCAAATGGTACGATAGAGGACTCCAAGACGATAGCACCTAGTAATACCACCACAATAGTCGATACATTGGGCTCCCTACATCAGATAAAGATCAATCCAGAGACTGTGACATGGGTTAAAATGATTCCAAATCTAGGCCATCTAAATGCTATTACACCACAAGTGGCAGATTATCTACGGCCTGTTACGAATAGCAAATACCTTGTGTGGCCTTTGGAACTGTGTTATGCTCAAAAATCTGAAACTATTAGCTCAAAGTCATCTGATAACAATTCACATGATTTTGTGCTGGATGATACATTGTCATTGATTGACGATTTTGCCAGTTTGAAAGCAACATCGACGCTTAAAACACCTTCGAGTCTACCTACAAATAACAACACACCAATCAATGCAACTGATAGCCCCTTCCCTGCTGATCCAACACTGCATAGGGCAAACTCAGATGAAGTGAAAGTTATCACAAAGAGTCTTACTCCTCCAGCAGAACAACCTAATGAAGCCAAGGAAACTTGGAGTGACCTTGACGATGATCTTTTCGGTGATGGTGATGATATAACAGATGCTGATTTCAATTTTTTCGATGGGGGAGATGAAAGTGCTAGAAATGGGGAAGCTGTGGATGGTCAAGATGTAATGACAGATGACAAGCTACTGGAACTAGAGCTAGATGAAGCACTAGAGGAAAACGATACAGACCCATCTACTAAGGCTGGTGGTGATATTGAACAGCAACAAGTATCACAAGAAGACCAAGATTCAGAAATGTTTGAAAATAAATTTGATATCCCTATTGAACAAATGACGCTACCCACTACACCTCTCTATACTGACCCTGGTGCTCCTGAACCAGTTGTCTCTCCCAAGGGACCAGTGAGGAAGAAAAGTATATTCTCGCCTTTAAACTTCAATCCTATAATAAGGTCTAATGTGGATAACAAATACGCAAATGGTGGGAAGTTTTTCGTGCAAAACGTCGAGACACCAAATGCTGAGACTTCCACACCTGGTATTGACGCTTTTAGTCGAAATACTGCTAGCTCTGATGATGATGACGAAGATGATGACGACGATGATGATGAAGAAGATGACGATGAGGATGATGAGGACGTTGAAGACGATAGTGATGAAGACGACGAGGGAACTATTGATAATGAGAAACTCAAGAAAGATGGGAGTGTTGGGTCAGAAAATGGAGATAAATCAGCCGTCACTGGATCGAACGCCTCGATGCTGACCAGTGATGGACAAGCAGAAACTAGTGGTGCTTCATTAAAATCAGAAGAGCCAGATTTGAAGAAAATAAAATTAGAAACATCATTACCACAATTATCCACTGAGGAAACTGACTCCGCTAGAGAGAGCAGGATCGCCTCACCTGGTGTTGGTGGTGCTAATGGATCACCAAACAGTATACCCTTCCTCTTACGCTCCATACCTCTTCATTCGATCCCTTCACATTTCTTTTCCGATTGTCCAGCTGTCAAGAAGACAGACATTGTACCAGTTGTCGAAACATTATTACAACAAATTGTATGGGATAATGACGCTTTTGCAAAGAGTATACCTAAACGGGAAACATTCTCTCAAGATTTACCAGAGAGTATTCAACGATCCATCGCACAGTCATTCCCAGAGATCCATGAGGCGAACTTGGCTGAGTTATCAGGTATTTCTCTTGCTGAGAGACTGTATAAGGACTATACCAGTGAGAATGGAGCACACCTTGAATCACCACTTTCATCATTTAAGAACCCGGAATACGTGTTGAGTTCAGGTGCTGCGGATTATTCAATGTCTCCACAACAGTCGAACAAGGAACTTGCTGAATCACCTGCCACGACTAGTGAGACTAGTGGTCATTTCTTTGCTATCCCCGAACCTAAAGTGAATGCTAAGCGTCTTGATCAACTAATTACAATAAAATCATCTGCATTATCATTATGGAGCTCACTGAGTCTTACACCCGCAGGTGGTGAAAAATCGTTCAGAGCATTGTTATTGGCGCCGGGGAAATTGGTAACACAGGCTCGTTATTTCCTGTCTGAATTGTCCCAGGTATACTCAAAATGTAATTTGGGGAAGATGGACCTGATGAGTTTTCCTAAATGCACCAGTGGTGTCACAGATTCTGAATATGAACCTGATGTATTGGAAGAGTCTGTTGTTCGAGCTGCAAAGAGATTGAATGCTACGTTGGTGAAAGGGGCCGATTACACTGAGATTGTTGTTTATTTGATTGATTTTGAACAGGATTTAAACTCTATTGTGAAATTGACACAAATGTTTGAAGTGTTCAAGAAACAGGCATTGGAGTTACCAAATAACAGAAGTTTGGGCATAAAGATGATTTTGAAGGTTATCCCAAGTCATTACATTGCTGACGATGGATGCTTTTCGGTGTTATCTATTAATAAGCTTGCCAAACTCAGTTTACAAACATATAACTCCATTGGCAATCCGCATTTCACATTTACATCAATCCATTCTCCCTTACCTTCAAAGATTAATTTCCAACTATCGAAAGACCCAGTTGCCGAGCATTTACTATGTCAAGACAATTTTATTCATTTGGCTTATGGAAGATCTATTGATAAAGAATGGTGTGTCGCTGCATGGACAGACCAGCTTGGGACTATCAGGGAAACAAAGGCATGGAACAGTCCCTCAATCATTAGAAACTCTTTAGAAGGTGTTACAAATGAGATGTGGGCTAAGACGGTTGAACTTTCAAAGACAATGATGGGCAAGAAATATTTGGTTTTGACTAGAATTGATGGCATGATTCCAGATGATGAATTACTACAATGGAAAAGACTCTCTTCCAAGTCTAGAGACTTATTTCTGGTCGTTGTCTCGGTCAATGAAGATTGTAAACTATCTGTCTCCATGTTGAACCCAACTTATCCTTTTGATAAATTGTTTGGCCAAGAGAAATCATTTCCTAACGCAAATTCTGCCAGAATTGAAGCTCCAAATACAGTTGGCTCATCTTCAGGTTTGACACCTTCAACTATTTTTACACCACAGCCTGTTAACAGTCCTGACCTGTCCACTTTGACATCAAGAGCTGCTGCTCATGAATCCCCATCTGACCTCAGAAATAACTTGGATGACTCGAATTCGATCGTGAATATATCTGATAAAGTGTATGGTCTTGTTTTGGCTAATCCGAACCCATTGGCCAATTCACCAACTAGATTGAGTATCAAGACTGGATACTTGATGAAACCGATTGCAAACAGTGAGAATAGAATGGGTGTCTTTGAGGTCAATGTGTTGAGCTGTCCTTCGAACTTACCATGTTCAGAGTTCATTGAGACACTGTTGAAGCAATACAGAGATCTTGCCACTATTGGTGAACTCTTTGGGGTCATTGATAACACTGATACTTGGATACCATGGCATATTGCTGCTGTGAGTAAAAGTTTAAGATGCCTGTTACATGTAAAAGTGGATAATAGTTGATTTAATGATGACATTTTTTATGTGTATTATTCTGTAGTAGAAGAGGTGAGACCAAATTGTAGTTTCACGGTCTCACTTAAACTAAATAGGTCATCTATATCAGTATCTGGCAATGCGCTCTTCAATACTCTTTGTCTCTTGAGCTCACCGATTTTGCACCATGCTACCAATGCATTTGCTTTCTCCCTGGACATTGTTTGTGTCTGGTATCCACTGTTCATAGACCATAGATTCAATAGCAAAAATAGGATCAAGTTTAATTTCTCGTAATCACGCACAAATTTGACACGACTCTTCTCCTTTGTGATGTCATAATCTTTTGTGGAAAATGTGACT
This sequence comes from Hansenula queroliae, assembly GCA_030674255.1. NCBI lineage: Eukaryota > Fungi > Ascomycota > Saccharomycetes > Phaffomycetales > Wickerhamomycetaceae > Hansenula > Hansenula queroliae. The sequence continues at coordinate 43,859 of JAJLXP010000048.1, forward strand.
TTTGATAAGAATGCCTTCATGATTTCTGTGTCATCCTCATATATCCATGTGAGCGGTGGTATATTGAAAATGTAAGTGTTGGTCTGAACTAGAAAATCAAACATGATATCCAAAATCAATTGCAATTTCCAGGACTCACTCAAATCTTCGTCTTCCTTTAAAAGGAAAAATAATCTAAAATCAGGATAAGAGAGATCCTGCAGTCTTGAAGTCACCATTCTTGCGAAGTTTCTATGGCTCCATGCCTTTGCAACATCCATATCACCAACTCTTAGCGTCTCAATAGTCTTTGATATCAATCCGAATATCAATTTTCGTAGCTCGATACTCTCCCTTGAGAATTCATTATCCTTCTCCAGACCAGCAACAGTCACCTCTTCTGGGAGATATACAGATTTAGCCTTGACTAACTCATTGATGAAAATTGGTTTACAATCGGCCTTGCTCGTTGTGAACATCACGTCAATCCTCTTGTGAATAGAGTATGATTCACCACCAGCAACGAAAAATCTGTAAAGCAAAGTCTCATAAAATTTTGGAGATTTTATTTTGTCATCATGCTCGACTTGCTCAAGATAATTGTCATAGTCTAATTGAATTATCGAGAACACCAGAAGTAAAACTGGATTCCAAATTTCCCATGCTTTTTGATGTAGCGCATCCTTAGTTGATGAACATTTCAATGCCCATTCAACTGCCTTCCAAAGATTTTCACCGCGCAATGCTATATCAAATCTTTCATTTCTCAAGATATATTGTGTCTTTCTATCGGTTACACCTTCATCATCTTCATTTTCCGAATCGTGTTCCTCCAAAGATGGATATTTAACCATACTTAAGTCTCTTTCTAACAACTTCCTTTGAGGAGACCAGTCAGTATAGGCGGGTATCTCATCTGAAGAGTTTTCTGCACTATTTCCCTCGCCCAAGTCTGGTAGTATGTTGTAATTTGGCTCCACTCTTTGAGGTCGTAGAGTTCTTTCCTTGTTGATCAGAATGAGACTTATCGCTTCAATGAGATTCTTCTTTATGTGAGTTATATCATTAGCGTCATACTGTACACTCTCAAACACATCAACTTCTTCCTCATCCCCTGGAAGAGACTGACCTTTTGATTGTTTAACCAATGCAAGTAAACGATTCAAGATACTCAAAGCTCTGATATGAAGCGGGCGCGAAGTCATCGCCTTTCCAAAACATTTCTGTATCAAATCAGCATTGTTGTATGTCCCTATTGTTGCCAATGTGAAAAGACAGTTCAGCACTGTTGGTGAAGGACAATTGATGTTTGGGGCATTATTGAATAGCGTTGATTCCAGATATGTGAGTAATTTGTCGTATTGTTGAACACTTATGAAACTCTCAAACAGCTCTTCCTGTTTCAGCTCTAGCGTATTTCTTGGTCTAACAGTCTCTTTAGACATCTTCAATTCCAAGATCAAACAACCTGATGGCTCACTATAGTAGAAGTCTAGTTCTTCATGTAGTGGTCGTTGAAATTTGTATAGCGCGTATAAACGCCAAAAGTGTTATTTTCACGTAAAGATTTGGCAGTGTACTTAAGGGTTTGAAATTGAACACTACAATTTGAATAATTTAAATCAATTTCTAGATCTTATTAAATATCAAGAGGCACATTGTAATGCAATCCTTCTTGACGACTAAAAGTACAGATGAACACCACGAGAAACCAAAGATTTTTCTATATGTTTTTTTGAGAATTCAGTTGACGAATCCCCTAGTTCTTCAATTTTTCGGTTTGACCGGACAACAAGGTGAAACTTGGAGATTGTAATTTGGAAGTACCTTTCAAGAAGTCCAATTCCATAACAAAGTCGAATTCCAAAAGAGTGGCACCGGCTTTCAAGACCAATTCACCGGCAGCAGCAGCAGAACCACCAGTAGCAATGATATCATCAACAATGACAACAGTGGAGCCTTCTGGGATGGCTTCAGCTTGTAATTCAAAGACATCTTCACCGTATTCCTTCTTGTAGGTGGCAGTGAAACATTTACCTGGTAATTTACCTTGTTTTCTGACTGGGACGAAACCAGCACCGATTTCCAAAGCTAAAGCTGGACCAAACAAGAAACCTCTTGATTCTAAACCAACAATGTAATCAATTTTGGTGTTTGGGAAGGCTTCTTCCAAGTGCATTTTGAAAGCTTGGACCAATTTTCTGAAAAGATCTGGTGATCTGAAGATTGGCAAGAAATCTTCGAATAAGATACCTTCACTTGGGAAGTTTGGGTATTGGTGCAAAGCAGTCTTTAATTCAGCAGCAAGTTCGGCGATTTGGGAGGACATTCTATGTGTATAGGTCTATTCTATGAAGGTGAAACTCAAGATAAATATTGGAATTCGGTTATAGACATGTGCTGAATTTTTTTTTTCGGGATTCAACGCACATCGCGAAATCGCGGACGTTAATTATGTCAAACGCCGGTAAGGCCACTATTGATTACGTAAAAGTATACATGCTGAAAAATGCTCTTTTAATTATTACATCTAATAGTACACAGTCAAAGCTTTGGGCTTTGGCAATTTTCATTTTGAGTTGGATTCTTGCTTGGAATCTTCCTTTGTCTCCTTGGAAGTTTCTATTGTGGCTGATTTTTCCTCTGTCTCTTCTTTTGCAACCTCTTGAGATTCAGCTTTCGAAGTATCAGTAGTAGCTTCTTTCTGGCTTTCAGTGCTTACTTTGCCACTTTCTGCGGTTTGTTGAGATTCAACTTTGGAGTCCTCTTTTGACTCTTCTTTCTGGGTATTCTTTTCAACGGAAACATCATCTTTTGGAACTGTACCATTCAGTTTTGGCTCTTTGTCTGCTTCTTCTTTCACGTTACTCACTGACTCGACTTTAGTCTCGATCTTCTCAGACGTACTATCGACATCTTTCATCACAACATCGTTCTCTTCCTCCTTCTTAGTACGTATCGAGCCCGGTTGGCTCTTGGATTCAACTGGTGTTTTAGTCCCTTCAGAATGGAAGATAGGAGACTGTCTTGAACTACCTGATGGATCGTAGTACTTCTTCAAGATATCCTTTTGCACTTCGGAGACAAAGTATTCACCACCTTTATCCGTCCAGCTGACAGAGCCATTATCAAAAGCGAAACATTCGTATTTTAATCTATCCCTTATGGTATCCTCCAATCTATGTCTGCGAGGCACTAGTGTTTTCAAACTAATAATCTTGGTCCCCACTTTCAAATCTCTGAACAGATTTATCACTTCCTTGTTCAATTCTCCAGAGAATAAGAAATTATTCACAAGGATTACATCACATCTATCGACAACTTCTTTAACTTTTGGGTTATCAACAAAACTTTGATGATTGAAGAAACCAACTTTCCCAGGGTTGAGACCAAACAATTTACATCTCTCATTGAAAACTTGGTGTTGTAAATTGGCCAAGTCACTTGCATCTTGCATCACTTCACAACCATAACTCTCACATCCATACTCCAATGCAGCGTGGAACGTGACGTTCCCGACACCCGAACCAAGATCAATAAATGTCGAATTAGCGTTCAGACCAACTTGATCAAAAACTTTGGACAAGAATTTAGGCATTAATTCACCATAGACGAAATTTGAAAAAGCTTCATATCTCTTCAGTCTCTGCACAGATGGTGAAACTGCTCTTGAGTAAACTTGATTCAATAACTCATGGATGAACGTTCTTGAGACTGTGGCCTTCTCTTTCAAATGCTTTGTGAAACCGCCTTCTTCATGGATCTTGGCAACCAGTTCATTATACTCCCTGATCGCATCAAGTACTTTTTGTCCATCTAGTTGTTCCATACCTCTGGATAACTTACCCACGATGGAGTCGTAAGGTTTATCAGGATTGTACACTGTAAGTTTATGCTCCTTAGGGAAGTATGTCACAGATAGGGCTTCCATTGTTCTTCCAATTTCATCTAGTGGGTCTAGTTCAAAATCTCTGGATTCTATCAAGTGGTACTCTTCTTTTAAATTTGGAAAAACGACAGAGTTCAATGCAACATTTTGAGGTTCGATGTATTTGTAGTTTCTGTACTTTTTAGAGTATTGCAAGATAGTTTCAGAAGCTGGTATGAATGGAACATCGGAGACTTCTTTCGTGGTTTCACTGTAGACTTCTGGAATGAAAAAAGTCTTGCGAACTGGGACTTCAACATCTTTAGCGAGCTCCAATAGGAAAGGTCTATATCCATCAACAAGTAGAGGTTTTTGTTCAACTTTTCTGCTTTTCAAAGCTGTTGATTCAGGATCAGGTGTTGAGGATATACTAGAAGAAGATGATTGGATTTTGCGTCTCTTGGATGATTCAAGTTCGGCTTGTTTCAAGAGTCGTTCCTCACGTTCTTGTAATCTGCGCTCTCTTTCCTCGGCTCTTATTCTCTCCTTTTCTGCTTGAGCTTCTTTTTGAAGTCTCAAATTCTCTTCCCTTTCAATTCTAAGTCTCTCGATTCTTTTAAGGCGTTCCTTTTCTCTTCTCTCTGCGTCCTCTCTCAGTGTAGCACTGTATTCATCTTCAGGTTTAACAGTATAGACAGATCTTCCTGATCTTGTTCTGCCTGCCTTCTGATCATTCTTTTTATCAAATAGAGACATCCACTCCCCTTCCAAGCGTAGACGTTCCATACCTGTCATCATCTTATACAGCACGTTCCAGTCAAATTCTATATCATACGTGTTTCCTGTTGCTGTGACCGTGACAGTTCTTCCATCGTAAACGTACTTCTCTTGGGGTTTGTTTTTCACAGGCTTGTCCTCGGCCTTTCTGACTTTCTCATGTATCTTCTTTTTAGCAGACTTGTCTTCATTACTTAGAATCTTGCGCTTAGCTTTGAGCTTTTTCACTTTCTTCGTAGACTTAGTAGAATCCGTATTACTGTCATTTTTCATAATACCGTTCTCTGCAGCAGGAGGCTCCAAGTTCACCGAACTTCTCGAGACTTCGGATCCCATCATCAAAGGCAATATTTAGCAGCAATTATTAGCGTGGTAAAGAGGTAGTTCCGTGGTGATCTAGTGGACTGCAACTCGAGATCTTCTATAGTTGTTTTGATCTTATGTAAACACGTCCTGGAGCGCTCATATTTTTCAGTCGCCAGATCGCGAATTACTAGATTCGGGTACCAGGTCTCACATGGAGTTGCAAATATTTTACAGCACAGAGAGGAGCCTACAAGTCCGTCTTTGGGAGTGTATTTACGAGTTCCAGTAAAATTCTCCTGAAAATTCTGAATTTTCCAGTTTATTTTTGGTCAAAATCGATGGTGTTTCCATCAACTAAGGCCCAATCTATTGGAGTCTCACCGTTGTCTATCAGCCAATGGTTCGTCTTTATGTAATGAGCAGCCTCGAAATAGCCTCTCCTGGCACTCAGTGGACTTGGATGTACTGATGTTAGCACATATGTCTTCTCCTTGTCGATTTTCAGTTTGGCTATTCTCTTTTGCGCAGGAGTACCCCATAGTAACATGACTCTTCTCTTATCCGTCTCCAAAGCTTTTTGCAAAACAACTTCTGTAAATTGTTCCCAGCCTTTCTTTGAGTGGGAGTTTGCCTCGTGAGCTTTAACCGTGAGGCATGCATTTAGCATTAGTACACCTTGGTCGGCCCATTTGGTCAGGTCACCTGACCCTGCACCAGTTGGTATCTTGAATTTCGGATAGTCTATCTGTAAGGCTTTGTACATGTTTTTCAAGGATGGAGGTGGTGGTGTTGGTGCTCTCACAGAAAATGCTAGTCCATGAGCTTGATTGAAGTTATGATAAGGATCCTGTCCTAGAATGATGACTTTTACTCTATTTAGAGGTGTAAGTCTCGACCATGAATATATATCCTCCTGTGGTGGGAATATGGTTTGCTTTGACTTCCATTGGGTCTGCAGGAACATTTTCAAGCTTAAGAAGTATGGTTTTAAGAACTCTTGTGACAGAACTTCGAACCATGAGTCTTCAATTGTACGAATCTCTAGATCCAATAGCACTTTTTGTTCCTCTGTTAATTTCTCTAGAAATTGCTTCTTGAAAGCGGACAGCTCGGAAACATCTGCTTCTAAACTCTCTGAAGTCTTTATAATTTCATCATTTGTCGATTCCACTGGATCCATCTCAGCATCCCCAGTCTTTTCAGTCTTCTTCGATGACTTGCTAAAGAAATCCGTTATAGATCTGCTTTGCCCATTCTTGGCCTTTTTAGCAGCGTTCTCTCTCCCGCTTTCGAGCGTTCTTTTCTCCTTCACTTCCACTGTCTCTACTGTCATCTTCATACCACTTTCAATACCAAAACAAGTCCCAGATCACCACTATTTAGAGCTCATCTCAGCCATACAAAATTTCTTGAAAGTGACGCGTTTTGATTTCGGTACGCGCACTATTTTGCCCCGGAACTGATAAGAAGATAGTCGGATCTCGGCTTATTTCGTATACTGTCAAAACATGAAATCAACTTCAATTTGAAACACTTAAACAACAAAACGAAGTGGAAAATTGGGAGTTTAAAGCATAATTGGACCGATTTAGACTGGTACTGCTTAATATCAAAGACATCATCTGAAAATTACTGAAAAAGGGGCTTCCGAAGGATAAAATATTGCTGTCTCATTTCTGATTCCAGAGGTACATTTCGCTATAGAGGCAAAAGCTGGAGAATTAGATCAAGTGGGCTGAGACCTCGAGCATATTGTCGTACAAGTCCTGGTGCTTGATCAATATCAAAGTTTTCAAAGATTTCAGTCGAAGGGTCGATCTCTCTCTGCTTGGAAAGTCATCAACTCGACAAAACTACATTCAGAATTAGAGCAAACATCCACTACATTTACAACATGTCAACAGGCAACTCAGGAAGAGCGCTTTCTCCATCGAAGCAAACCAGTACACTACGACGTCAAAGCTCAAGGATATTAGGAAAGCAGTCAGAATCTTCTTTACACTCAGCTTACTCCAGAGATCAAAGTCGACCATTGGCGTCAAACGATGCTGAAAAGGATACAAAACAGACAAAGAAACCAACAACGACAAGCGAGAGCTGGTCTATATGGCCTAGAAGGAACAATACTAAAGAAGAACAAAGACCACCAACGAATGAATCGAACAATTTGAACTCTGCTGCTTCAATCAGATCGGAGCGCTCCGCTGAGTTTCCCTCGACAGATCACAATGTAACAAATGCACAAGCGGCAGATGACGCTAGCATCCAAACCTCTCAAAAAGAAGCAACAACGGATAGAAATTGGATGAACTGGAGGAAACCATCATTTGTCTCCTTGAAAAAAGCCATCGCTAACCAGGAAGATTCTGAAGCAGTGCATGAGAATGGAGGTGCTCCCAAAGCTATTGAGAATGGTGGTACTAGTAATGCTCCAGATCAGAATGGTGAGACTAAAAAGACTGAGAGAACCCAATCCTGGTCATTTTGGAACTCTACAAGTAATGGTGCTGTGGATCCAAGAAGCAAATTATCCAATGTGATCTTATCATCTGATGATGCTGTGTTGTATGAGCCTAATGAACCAACAGAACTTGATAAACAAAAAGCTGTTCAATCCAAGAAGGACAAAGTCAGAATACCGAACCAAGTCGTCCCGGTTTTTGAAACGTTACCATACTATAGCACTACGACTAGTCTCGTTACAAATTTCAACAACCTGAAATATCAACTGGGGTTTGGTGTCGAGGATCCTAAGCATCTTTATAGAATCTCATCAAGACCCAATGATATCAAAAAGGTACTCATTATTGGTGTGCATGGGTTCTTCCCTACAAAAGTTTTAAGACCATTAATTGGTGAACCTACGGGGACATCTATCAAGTTTGCCAATGAAGCTGAAAAAAGTGTCTTGAGATGGGCTAAGAAGCAGGGGATCAATATCACTATCCAGAAGATAGCTTTGGAGAAAGAAGGTAAGATTTTCGATAGAGTTGAATTTTTCTATCAAGTGATGAAGAAATGGATTGAGGATATACACTCTGCTGATTTCATATTTGTGTCGGCACATTCTCAAGGATGTCCTGTTTCGATCCTGTTATTATCACGATTGATCGAGGATGGGATTATTGATTTAGGACATACCAAGAAGATTAGTCTTTTGGCAATGGCAGGTATAAACAATGGTCCCTTTTATGGTGCAGATCAGAAATTGTTTGTCAGGGCGTATTCCACAATTGAGAATGATTCCATGATGGAACTTTTCCAATTCCAAAATTTCGAATCAGTGCATGCCAAAGAGTTTGTTGATAGTATAAAGACCATTGTGAATCATAATGTCAAGATCACATTTGTCGGGTCTATTGATGATCAGTTGGTTCCCTTATACTCTTCCAATTGTCTCCATGTGAGACATCCGAATATATTCCGGGCAACTTATATCGATGGAGGTTCTAATACACCAGAGTTTGTTTCTCGAACAGTGTCGCTGGCGAACAATTTACACAATGTTGGATTGAGTGATCATGGTGTTATTAAAGAGATTAGTAACTCCTTAGGAGGACCTTTAACGGGAGGCGGACATTCCAAGATTTATAACGATCCACAAGTTTATGATCTAGGGTTAAATTTCTGTCTTTATACAAATGACTTGAAATATCAGATCCCATTACATTTCAAGCCTTACTCGATCAATCAATTAGGTGTGAACCCATACCATCTCCCTTGGTGTATGAGAGGCCTGCTGTTTGAGACCAAAGTACACATACCTGGAGGAAACAAGCAGATTGATGCGCTGTTTGAAGAGTTTGAGAACTGGAAGCCTCAGACGAAGCAGCTCAAGGATATGAAGTACCGGTTGAATGGGATCAAGAGCAAGCTTTGAACATGTTCGTATACGGTTGCAATGTAAATATATTTATTCTAGATGCGATTTAATAATTAACTGTAGATCTTGACAAGGGCTGAAAGATCATCGATGATTAAACGGTTCAAATCTCACCGGAGAAATCCCCACGAAAACTGGTGAAATTTAGTGCTTCCACTGCCTTAGCAGATCTCATCACCAGTGGATAACCAGCAATTGATATGTGATTTTATGGTAAATAAATCATGATAATCATTATATTATTCACCACTATCTGCCAATGTGTTGTATGTGGTCTCCCTGTCTAGGCGGAACACTCTTAGGCAGACGCTCCCCCTGCTCCGCCCAGAAGCCAGGCGGAGTGCTAGGCAGGAGATTCTTCCCAGAAGGAAAAAAATAAAAAAAAACCAAATTTTGTAATCACAATAAAAAAAACGATTATCAACAAGTGTCCCACCCTTTTGAGCACCACGTCGAGTCTAGAACCAACACACTGGCACATCACGAGACCGGACTATCGTTACCAGGAGGTCCCCAGCACATCACATCCTCACATCCACAGCTAGAGAGACAATTGGACCATCGCGTATCAGTTTAGCTGCTAGACCAGAAAGAAAGATCCAAACGTTATAGAGAAAAAGACCCTTTTAAGTATCATGGGAAATAGCTCTTCTAAACAGAAAAATGATTCTCTAAAAGATTATCCCAAATTCCAACGAAGCGATACACAGAACTCCACCAAATCATCAAGATCCCTCAGATCCAGGAAGTCGATCTCCAGGGACTCTGACGCTGCCTCGTTCAAGACAGCAACCGACTCTCCATCGCTAGTGCCTCACTCCCCTTTACTCTCCAGGAAGAACTCTGGAACAACAATACATCAGCAGCTAAACAGCAGTATCAATGGCGGTGCCAGCAATAATAAAGGGAGCTTCTCCAACGACGTTCCTGGCGTTAGCGTCACGGGTCCTGACGGGCTGACGAGCATGCAATTGCCACCTTCAATGATTCAAGTCGAGCCTAGACAACCGATCTTGAGAAACAACAGTGACGCTGTGGAGGACTTGCTCAAGGCGCAACAGGATAAGAAGACATCTCCAAATATACTGGCCAACAATGCGAATGGTGGTGAAACGCTGTCTATAAACACTGGGTTGGCAAATCAAAGCGGCGCTGGTGATTCGCAGGATATACCCAAGACACCAGGCAGTATGAAGAAGAACTCCTTCTCCAACTACTCAACTCCTTTCCAATCCCCTATAAACCCTATAAAGAACTTGACACAATCAGATGGGAACCAAATCGATATCGAAGAGTTGATTCAAAGACTATTGGATGCTGGTTACTCTGGGAAGCGTACCAAGAACATTTGCCTTAAAAACTCAGAGATCGCCACAATATGCTCCAAAGCCAGAGAGATATTCCTTTCACAGCCCACTCTATTGGAACTATCTCCTCCTGTAAAGATTGTCGGGGATGTTCATGGTCAATTTGGTGATTTGATTAGAATGTTCACCAAGTGTGGATTCCCACCAGCGGCCAACTATTTGTTCTTGGGAGATTACGTCGATAGGGGGAAACAATCACTAGAAACCATTTTGTTATTACTATGTTACAAGATTAAATACCCAGAGAATTTCTTCCTATTGAGAGGGAATCACGAGTGTGCGAATGTCACTAGAGTTTATGGGTTTTATGACGAGTGTAAACGTCGTTGTAACATCAAGACATGGAAGATCTTTATCGATACGTTCAATACATTACCATTAGCAGCTATCGTGGCTGGGAAGATTTTCTGTGTTCATGGTGGGTTGTCACCAGTGTTGAACTCAATGGATGAGATTAGAAATGTCAATAGACCAACTGATGTTCCTGATTTTGGGTTAATCAATGATTTGCTTTGGTCAGATCCTTCGGATGCAAGTAATGAATGGGAAGATAATGAAAGAGGTGTCTCGTACTGTTTCAATAAGCAGGCTATAAACAAATTCCTTGCGAGGTTTGGATTTGATTTGGTTTGTCGTGCACATATGGTTGTTGAAGACGGGTACGAATTCTTCAATGATCGTTCATTAGTCACTGTGTTCAGTGCCCCAAACTATTGTGGTGAATTCGATAACTGGGGTGCAGTGATGAGTGTCAGTGAGGAATTACTATGTAGCTTTGAACTATTGGATCCATTAGATTCGGTGGCTTTGAAACAAGTTATGAAGAAGGGGAAACATGAAAGAAGAATTGCTAATTTAACTGCTGGTCAAAATGGTAGCAATCATGGAAGTTTTAGTCATGGCAGTTTCTCCACTATTACGAATAATAACAATAATAGCATTGATACAAATACCATTGGGAACCATCCTTCAACACCTGGTGCTTGAACAACTTGCTACTTCATCATCAAAACCACCATGTCACATTCACAATCTAACATATTATACATCACTACAAAAGAAATCCAAACCCTCTTGTCTATAAAACTCTTGATATTTATTCCTTATCTATCTTTACCTCCGTCCATCTTATTCTTCGTTTCCATAATGTCATTTCTTAACGTCCTTTTATTTACATATGCCCCTTTCGTAGCTTTACTCCCTCTATACCCATCATATAACACCTTATTGACATCCGTTATCCTCAAATCATAAACCCCATTCGAATCATTCCATCCATACTTATCCAAATCCACTTCCACCACAGCATCATCATCCACTATCGTACACAGTTCATCCAACTTGGGTGTCTCCACTTCAACATTCCACATTTGTAATGCGATATAGATGTATAGCATTGTCATTAACACAGTACAGCTTATCGAAATACTCCACCATCTCGAAGGGTAGTAATAGATCCCCATCATGTTTAGTAAACTCTTGGGTGCCAACGTCCAGAATAACCAGGCGATATGTGCCACTGTTGTTAATAAATATGTTGCAAACCCTCTGTATTCGGTCAACGGGGTAACTTGGTTGGAGATTGTGACATCGGATTCACGAGCAAGGATGTCTGTGAGCTTATAGCTGGTGGGTAGCGAGGGTTTCATGTATACGATGTCCTCGTACTCAACTGTATGGTGATGAGTTGACGTTGTGTCGTTGGAAGTGTTGAATGTGTCGTCATTGTCGTTGCGTTGGTTTCTGTGGAGGGTTGTCAGTAGTGAAGATGTTGATCTTGATGCCTGGAGGTTCAATAGTGGTCTGAGCATGGCTAACAAGGGGAATAATTGTCTATACGACATGTATCTAGTACGTAACATTATGCTAATCAACATAAAATCTATATGATATTACTCCATTTTGGTGTCCGGGTGTATACATAAATAAAGGTTCTTGTATTTGAATTAAAGAGCTATTTATTATTAATGAGACCTCTGGTTTTCAAGTTTTGATCATTCAGTGGAAGGTTGTGCAGGGGCCTTTGGAGTCTCGGATGAGTCTTTGGACTCTTTTGATCTGTTGAAAGTACGAGATACATTGTGGAATTTCCCATCTTTACCTCTTCCTCTTCTGAATCTTCCTCTATACCCACCACGACCTCTGAAAGGACGGTCTCCTCCCTCATGAGTCTCTGATGATGTAGCTTCTGATATGTTGTTCTCGCTTGTTGCCTTGTTTTCTCCTTGTGGTTTAGAGTCATCAGTGGTAGCTGGTTTATCTTTAGCAGTCGGTTCCGTTGTAGATGATCTTGATTCAGCTTCTGAGGAGGCATTCACATCAGAAGGATTCCCGGCACTGTATCTAACATATCCTCCTCTTCCACCACGGCCACCACGGCCTCCTCTTCTCTTGTAACCGCCTCTGCCTCTACCTCTACCATTTTCATCACTCACAGCGGTACTATCAGTAACATCTTCTTGAATATCTTTCTTCAACTCGCTTGATACTTCGGTTTCGACATTTTCATGACTCTCAGCTTTCTCCGTTTGGGATTTCTTCTCGGTATTCTTAGCATTTTTAGTGTATGTTAGGTTGTGGAATACGGTTCTTCCGTGACTATTGACTGATTTTTCAGGCTTAGGGATATTTTCAAGGTCTTCAGACTGTTTTTGTCTTTCAGCTGCACCTTTGATGTTGAATACCCTCTTCTCTCTCTGCTTACGTTCTGGCACATTGCCCTCTTGATCGTTGTTCCTCCCTTCTCTTGGTTCTTGAGGTGGTGTTTTCACTTTTCTTGGAGGTTTGGATTGTGTGGAAGGTTTCTTTTCTACTTCTTTTGGAAGTTCCTCTGTTGATTTATTTGAAGACTTAGCTGGCTTCGATTCTTTGTCATTGTTTAACTCTGAGTCCTTCTCTAATGGAGTAGCCACTGGCTCTTTTCCTGGCGCCGTTGTTGTAACTTCAGTGTTTTCTTGAGAAACAGGTGTCTCTGTTTCCTTTTCAGTTGTACTCTCTCTTCTTACTATTCTTCCCGTTCCATTTTGTGGTTTCTTTTGAGATACTGGTGTTTTCCTTTTTAATAGAACTCTGTGTCTTGGAGGTTCGTCGTTTGAGTTGTTGCCACTACCTTGTTTTCGACTGGACTGGAATACGCTTGCAGAGACATTTGTCAAAGGACTTGAACCTTCTGCAGGTTTTGTATTCCATGCAGCTACAGCAGGTATATCCGCTGGTCTCAGTTCTGGTTTCTTTGGTGATGGTGGTGGTTGGTGTAGCTTGAGATGTGTGCTCGTAGGTGTTCCGGATTTACTGGTCGGAGCAGGTGTAGGTGTCGATGTTGATGACTTGGTAGTTTTAGGCTGTTCTTTTGTGGATTCCTTTGGAGAATTTTTAGGCTTGGATGATGTTGCCTCTGTTTTCGCCGTCGCAGGTTTTGGAGGATCTTTCGTATCTTGGTCTAATGAATGGCCCAAGGTCTTGAATGTGGTTTTGTTGATCTCAAGATCGTGCAACTTCTTTTCAATCTCAAGCTGTTTAGACAAGATATCCACAGGTTTGGCATTGCCAAATGGGTTTGATTTTCTTCTAACGGTAGGTTGTGGGGTCGGTTGTTCAGCTTGTAAAGGTGGTAGTGCATTAGAGGTAGAGTGTAAAGCTCTATGGTTTAATTCTGGAGATCTATCACTAAATCTAGATTGACGTGGGAAACCATTAGAAGTTGGACGAGCTGGATGTTCAGCACTTAGTCTTCTTTCCCTTTTCAGTGCAAATGATAATGAAGGGTCATCGGACTCTGGAACTTTTTGATTTATATCATTATATGTCTTGAAGTCAGCAAAGTTACCCACATTGACCAAGATCTTACCAAAAGTGGCTCCCAAAAATAGATCGTTCCATTTTAATACTTTCTCAAAGTCTTGTAAAGTGTGTAGTTCCACAAACGCCACTTTTTTCTTTCTATTGATAAGACTTGATGTATCATTTGCAAATCCTAGTTGATCGTGGTTCAATTCCCAAAACAGTTTGAACTTGATAAATTTCATAAAACGAGAGCTAAACAAATCCTCTATGTGTTCAGATCCGAAATGACTAGGGATATTGGTGAATTTAACAATGAATGGTGGAGATTTAGGATAGTCCATCCCCATATGGTTATGAGATGATGAATATGTCTGATAAGAGTTACTTTGATAGTGGAAACGATCCTCATTGTAGTGGCGATGCGGTTGACTGATAGTTGGAACACTTATAGAACTTAGATCGATATCATCATCGGCCCAACTTTGACCTCCCAATGCTAAAAAGAGTTAGTAAATGGCATTCATTCGGCTTTTGCATAGCGCTATAATTGTATACTCACACTCATCTTGATAGAACTCCTTCAATGATAGCTTCTTTTTACTTGCTATGTGTAAATTGTGTTAGCGCCATCATCTCAATTTGAAACATAACATTGACACCTAGCAAAGGCGTCAGCGGATAAACATACCCATTATACTCTCAAAACCCTGGACTTTGATAAGATGTTAAGCTTCAATTAATTACTGATTTGAATGCAGGTGTATTGTTGTCTCCCAAAGGATCTGGAAATTGGTAATTAATGTATCAATTGATGATTGATTTGCTTCATTATTTGTAGTCTTGCATGGTTTCCATCTTGATTTCAACAATCGAATTTACTTGAGATCTAGATTACCTAATTGGGAAGTGAAAGTGTTATAGGGATGTATTGCTTTTCTAGTGTCATTCAAAGATCTCAGTTTGGAGCGAAATTAGAGAATTTTGGGCAGGACTATTAAGCTTTGAGTACTTTAGATATGGCTGTATCATTTGTGTGTGCTTTTGAGGCGAAATTTCAGTTTATAATCTATAAAAAATTTATTACATGCACAGAATGACAAGGTATAGTTTTTATCTCATAATACAAATTTGCATAAACGTCAGAATATTGATTTCGAAAAACTTGAATTTTCCCATTTAAAGCATATATTAATAGTTATATATACACTTTACACCAAATATTTAGTTCACAACGCGTAGATAAAGTATTTTGGCTATAATATCTAAATTCTTTTCAGTGGGTATTGTGATTACGTAATCCATACAAAATGGCCTCTTTCCTTGAAAGTTGATCATCACAATTTAAAACTACGTAAATTACGAACGTGACACGCATGTACGATCCTGAAGCTGGTAATCAATGTACCTGTTTGAGTATATAAAGTACAAAGGAACGAACGTATAGGGGTAGTTTGTCATAGCTAGCCGTAGATGCGCCTTCAAAGTAAATTTTTGAGCATTCGAAACGACTAGCTAGTAGCGAGCCTTGCAACTTTAAAGCTTCAAGGTCCTGTTAACTTGTTCATGGCTCAGGAAAGATGATTTCAATTGATTGGCTCACTTCTACTAAGGCCGTTAGCATCCAACTTCCAACTTCCAAGGCTCACTCGGAAAGCATTTACGCTACAATTTCTCTTCCTTTGTTTGTTTTGATTTTCATGTGGGACGCGTCTGATTTTTCATAAAAACGCCAAAGAAACCAAAGGAACCGAGTGCATCTCCTGTACAATACGTGCATGCACTGTTTACAAATGTGCCTTCGGCTCTGATCATAGACTCTTTGACAATCAATATTTGTAATTAAGGCTGTGGAAATGATCGCCTCAAGTCACCATAATAGGGATCTTGGACATCGATCAGACATACGCTCTCCTGTGACCTGTCTCGCGTACTTGTTCTCATGCAAAAGGGTTGATATATATACTGAAGGGTTGCCCATCTGGATTCTGGAGAGTTTCGGAGTACTTATACTATACAAGTTCAATTGTTCAAGCCTCTTTCCACTGCTAAACCTACCCACAAGTTATCAACACTTACTCACACTCGCTATACTAAACATACACACTCGCTTACACACAATATAACTGCACTACAATGGGCTTTTTCAAATCACACACACCAAAAAGAAGTGTAGCTACACTTCACTCTGAAGATGCTGACTTGACAAGTCTTGAACCACCATTGCTTTACAATGTGCCTACTATAAAAGAACACAAACACGCTTCATTCGCATCTCAGCTAAGTAACATGAACGTCCTCAGTGAGCACAATGGTCAAACTTTCCAACACAACGCGATGAAAGCGGTAGCACATGATTTCAACAATATCACCAGTGTTGGATTGAAAGGTGAGCAAGAGAGAAACATGGTTTTGGAGCAACAAGTTAGAATGTTATCTCAGCAGGCAGCCATTGCATTGGATCGTTTGTCAGACGCTAACAAAGAGAACGAGCAGTTGAGAGAGGAGAATATAGGGCTAAAGAAGAAATTGACTGATTTCAAGCATAGATTCTCCTTTGGTCGTCGTCAATCATCGACTTCGTCACATGCTTCTAGCGTTTTCACTCAGAATAAAGCAGCCGGAGCAAGATCGAAAAACAGTTCAATGTCATCAATACAGACCAATTTGGAATCATTAAAGAATGCTAATGATCAATTTTTGCATGAGATGAATAAACAAACGCATGAGAAAGAGATTAATTCCTTGAAAACTATGACTATAACGATGCAAGATGAAATATCGCAACAAAGTGCTGAGATCTCGGAATTGAAACATAATATCCAACAATTAGAAGCTCATGTGGCACAATTATCCGCTGAGAAGGAAAGACTTTTGGATAAGTTGAATATCAAGAGTCAAAAAGAATCTATCGAGATAGATTATTATAAAGAACAGTTGCAACTGTTAAACTCCCAATTGTTGTCCAAGACACAGAGCTCTTTAGCACTCCAGGATAGTCTTCAGCGCTACAGTGAGACTAGACAGTGCATAAACAACACTAAGAAGCTTTTGAGTATATAATGAGTAATCTAATGAATGAGACATATGGCATACTGTTTATAATAGTAGTTAGTTTCTCCGCGGCATATCATGTGACTTCCCGCGGCGATATCTCCCGACATTTCACGTGATCCGGAGTCAAACTTTTCGATATCAGTAATAAGTATTGAATAATTTGACGCAATTGAAAGCCACAACAAACAATTGAAATTGAGCACCTGAATCACAAAGCATCGTAATCTTCTACCATTATCTTTGCTTCTCCTTCTGATCACCAACAATACACCCTCAAGACCACACCAACACCAAGCCCATTCCAATTAATTACCTACACCAGATATTCCAGAACCACTCCATAAAGTGGCACCAAATAAAATTTGCACACGACACATAAAAGCAGCAGCAGCTTATACGAAAAAAAAAAAATTAAAGTTGGAATAAATTTTCAGATATAGGCTCAATCTGAAAAAAGAACAGTGACTTCATAACAAAACAACTAGACTACTATAATATCACCACATGGACAACACGATGCTCACCCAAGATGCCTCCCATAGACGGAAGAGATGGACACTCGGGCTCATAATGCTCTCAATCGTGGTGTTTTCCTGGGTATTCTCGTCTTTCCTAGTGAGCCATATCTTTGAAAACGACCTATATCGCAAACCATTCTTTCTCACATATATCAACACTGGTACTTTCATTTTCTACTTGATACCCTATTTGAAGAAAGTCTTGCAGGATTACTGGACCAATGGCGGGATCGAGTATAAGGAGATTGAGGCGGATTTCCTCGCTGCCTCGAGTGATGATGAGGAGATTGCATTGAATAGTGAATCCGAGTATAATGCAAAATTATCATTGTCAGAGACGATTAAATTGAGTGCACAGTTTTGTGTTGTTTGGTATTTGGCGAATTTGGCTACGAATGCTAGTTTGAGCTATACTACAGTTGGGTCTCAAACCATCTTATCGTCCACCTCTTCTTTTTTCACATTATTGATTGGTGCATTAGCTAAAACGGAAACTTTTAGTCAAACAAAGATATTTGGATTGATTGTCTCATTCGTTGGTGTTATTGTGATAACAAAGACTGATAGTGACTCGGTGTCAAGTGATATCGAACGTACACCATTGAGTATATTTATCGGGAACACTTTAGCCATTGCAGGTGCCCTATTATACGGTGTCTATACCACACTATTGAAATTCAAAGTTAAAGATGAATCAAGATTGAACATGAAGGTGTTTTTCGGGTTTGTTGGTGTTTTCAACTTGATTTTATTATGGCCTTCCTTGGTCATTTTCCATTACACAGGTATTGAAAAATTCGAATTACCAAGTGGTGAGTTAGTCTTAGGGATCATTTTCCTAAACTGTCTAATCACTTTCATCTCTGATTTCTGTTGGGTTAAAGCCATGTTGCTCACTTCACCATTAATCGTCACAGTGGGGCTCTCAACAACAATCCCATTGGCAATGGTTGGTGATATCATTTTCAAAGGAGAAAAAATTACTGCATTATACGTGATTGCCGCTTCTATGATTTGTTTCTCGTTTTTCGTTATCAATAGAGATGCTGAGAACGATAAACATATAGAGTAAAAGAATACCAAAAAAAAGAATCTAGCATTTCCGTCATATAAACACAAAAAATTCCTTTCACATAGTTATTGCATTTTACCCATTTTTTTTTTTTCATTTCACTATGTCTACGATCATATAATCATTTTATTGTCAATACTATTCTAGCATTATTATACACAGAGCTCATACATGAAGCATTTTAAAATTTATTCAATTTAGTTGTAATATGAAATCAAAGCCATTTAGCAAGTTGAAATGGATAATCTGGACTTTTGATCAAGAAGATTTTTGTCAAGTAGTTGAATAGGTAAAATAATGCAGCTAATCCCATAAGAACGATTGTGTTTCTCAACCCATCATTAGAAATGCGTGGAACATAGATGGCTAACCCAACAACTATACCACCAAGTGCCAAATAAAGACCTGTTATGATGAAAACCTCTAACCCAAACTGCCAATGTTGACCACCACTGAAATACATGATCTCACCATGTTCATCCTTCGCGAGTAATCCGATACTATTGATCACAGTGAACATATACCCACTCACTAGTATAGTGGTTGCAAGAACCACAATATGACTGAGAACGGTTTTCAAAGGTATTATCTTCAAAATTTTCTTCTTCAGTATCAAAACGGTTATGAAAGATACAGCGAAATATGCACCAAATGTTGAAAATTCAAACTCTGGTTGAATGAAAATATTCACACCAACAATTTCTGCCACAAATTGAGCAAATTGTAGTGGGTCTTCCAATGCAATCTCACTAATGGCAAAATCGTAATGTGGACTTTGGATACCAGCGTCTTCCTTATCAGAAGGTGGGAAAATCCATAATTTCGGAACACTATCCATCCCCATTCTGTTGAAACTCTCCTTATTGTCTTCAAAATCAGCAATGAAAAACACGACATTCGTATCATCCGGGTTCGTCGTGTAATAGCTCTCAGTGACTTTCTTATACTGTGGATCGAATTTCTTACATGTATCACATGGTATGTTTTCCGCAGTGGCTGTCAATAACAACGATATGAAGTAATCACGAGGACCAGTGAGTAAGGATTCGAAGTTGGAATCGTCTAAGTAGATGACTCCGTATTCTGATCTTAATTGGAGGAGATCTTCAGGTGGAATAGTTGCAAAAGCATGTTGGAATAATAGGAAGCACCAAAGGAATGGAAGGATAATTGTGTGGCCCAGTATCATGTTGAGCTCGGTGATGTCTCCTGAAGTCGACTGCTGACTGGGTTTATAGCGCTCTCAGAAGGAGAATAGTGGGAGGCTCTACTGCTCTAACTTTGAATATAAACTTGACTTCTTGATATATACTGAGATCTCTCGGTTGTACTATCATTTCCGAGGGACCTTTATTTCCGTATTGAGTTTTTCCGGTGGACCAAAATTTCCAGATACGACCTATATTATACATAATAAGCAGCAAGGAAGGTATGAAACAGGAAGCAAAAGGATTGAATCATCTTGGTAAATAATAAGGAACATAGCATTCTTCAATTTCCCAAAATTAAGTCGACGTATATCGCTAAATTCGGTTTTGGTGGTGGAAAATGGACCCGGTTAGGCCACTTCTTTGTTTACTTTTCGTTTTTTTTATTTATTATTTGTTTTTGTTTAGTGTGTTTTTTGATCGATACTTAAAAGTAACTACTCCATATTCTATCAAAGAAGGAGATCGATAAGTTTTGGACGAGACAGTATCTTCAGCGATGGACTACGAACTTATCACCAACTTTGTGCGCTATCAGGAGGCAAAATCCGCAGTGGATGCCGTGATCATCAAGGAAACCAATCGTCGTTCCTTGGTTCAAAATGCCATCTTATTCAAAACAATTTTGACTCAACAATCACATATTGAAGGAAGTAATAACAAAGAGACAAAAGATCTCAGCAATGTTAAGCAGGACCTCTCCAAAGCGCAACATGAGAAGAAATTGCTAGAGAACAAAATCAACTTGTTGAACAATGAAATTGAAACATGGAAGAAAAAATCATCGAACCAAACGACTTTGCAAAAAGAGACTCTTTCTTTAAAGACACAGATCACCAAGCTTAACAACCAATTGAACGAATCGAGAAGTGAAGTCGGAAGAGTCAAGCAACAATTTGTCACCCAAAAGGCTGTTTTGGAATCTAAGCTCGAAAATGCTAAGAAGAACATCAAGTCCCTAAAGGATAAATCAGCTACCTCACCATCTAAGACTGCTCTGGCACCACCAGTGTCAATTCTTTCGCCTGTTAAAGTACAGACCAAGACATTGAACAATCATGAGAAATTAGGTTTGAAGAGACCTTTAGTGTCAAACTTTTCCACATCACCATTCCTGAACAAGAACTTGAACAATAAACAATTGTCGCCAAGTAAAGGTGGTAACATCAACAACAACAAGGCAAGTAAATTCCAATCTCCAGCTCCACTAAATGGTCAAAATCTTCTGGCCACGTCAACACCAGGATCAATAAATCAAATCTCCCCATTGAAAGATCTTAGAAACAGAAAGACAAGCTCTTTGAAGAATCTTATCTCACCAAGCAAACCTGCTACAAACAAGGCAGGTGCCAATAAGAAGAAACCATCGTTATTCGATGACGAAGATGAGGATGAAGACGACTTGTTTGGTCATTCTATAAGGAAGTTAGATTCTGCAAAGAATGCCAACTCATCCAAACCTGATGTTTCTACCAAGGAAAAGGATGAATCAACCAGTATAATTAATGATACAAAGACCAAGAAGAAGAGAAAAGTCGGTGGTAAGATCGTAGTGGAGGATAATGATGATGATGAAGACGGTACGCCAAAGTTCAGTCCTTTGAAAAAAGTGAAACTTTTGGATAAGTTGGGTGGTATCAGTCCTTTGAAGCAGAGAAACCAACAAAGAAATCTGTTTAAAGTATAGGACTTAATGCTAAATGGTTGCAAGTTCTGAGATCTGGTCAATATTAGACCTTTGATATTATGGTAGTCCGCGAAATTGCGTAGCTGTATAAGACGAAAAAGCCGATACGCTTGTCAGGTATGTAATGTAATACGGTACAATTGAAGCATATCATTAAGATGGATCGCAACGAAAAAGTCATAAGATCAACAGACTACGATGCTCTATCATGTCGTATTGCCGCTCATAAGAAGCAATACATCCAAGATCCATTCCTAGAAAACATCATCCATGGTTTTGAAAAATTCTTGAAATACGAATACAAGTTATCATCAAGAAGAACTTTCAACAACATCGTCAATGCTAATAAGCTGCCTATTATCAATAGAGGGACATACATAAGGACCAAATCCATTGATACTGTGATCTCCAATTTCGTGGAGCAGTTTGGAGAGGAGCGTTGTCAGGTGATAAACTTGGGTGCTGGATCTGATACGAGACCATTCCAATACTTGCCTAATTATGAATCACTCAATTGGGTCGAGTTTGATTTCCCCAATTCTACTAAACTGAAAAAAGCCACTATACTAAGTGACCCATTACTATCCTCAAAACTCGGTGTTGAGTCAATCGATGCTAACAATGGGCTTGATGAGTTTTATGCCGAATTAGACGAATCGTTGATAAGCGATCGATACAAGTTGATAGCGCTTGATCTAAAAGACACATCTAGACTCGAATCCATACTGACAACCCATTTGGCCCCAAACATTCCAACACTGGTCATTTCAGAATGCATGCTCTGCTATGTCGACTCTTCCACTTCAAACTGTATCATCACCACTCTGAAAACATATTTCCACAAAGGTGCATTCTTGATATATGATCCTATGGGCGGTGAGGATAATTTCGGCCATGTTATGATTGAGAATTTACAAATGCGCAATATAACGATGCCCTCACTCTTGCAGTATAACACGTTGAAGAAGTATTCAATGAGACTACGTAATTTAGGGTTTGATAAGGTGAGGATCGATAATATGAATGATGTTTTCAATAATTGGGTCACTAATGATGAAAAAGTGCGGATCTCGAGGCTTGAGTTCTTGGATGAGTTGGAAGAGTTGACGTTGTTGTTGGAACATTACTGTTTGGTCGTGGCGGTTTGGGGTGTTGATGATTGGAAGAATTTGGACAAGCTACAATTTACTGATTCAAGTTGAAGCAAATGTTGAAATTATCTAAACATCAGACCATCTCTTTCACCTTGATGACTCCATTGTCCGCTTGGACAAGTCCCACTTTCTAGTTGATATAATCTCCAGGCCTCCCGTATATGTTCTGGTTGCAATGGACCATTTTCATTAACATTTTTTAAATCCATTTTTTTCAGTTCCGTTTTGATCACCTCGATCTCATTCTTCAATTTTTGTAATTGTTCCACAGTGATCTCATCCTTCTTCACAATGGATAACTTGTTTTGTAGTTCGTTATATAGCTCTTTTTTCTCATTCAACCTGTTTATATAGTTTGCCTTATCATACCTAGCCTTCACCACGCGGGCTTTTTCAATTATCTCACCTAAAAACACTTTGGTAACACCACTAAGCACAATAGCAACATTGTTGGAAACACTTTGGTTCAATACCGTGTTGGCAATTTTCCGGACACCACCTCTGTTCACAGTGGTTCTTCTATAAGATTCATATCTTGACATTTGGTTACGATCCAAATGATCCATCAAGAGTCGTAGACGTTCTTCACTATCCAATTCCTCCTCAGGTTCATCGGGCACGTCTTCTTCATCTATTGCTGTGATTTTCTTGCCGCTAAGCACCCTTTCAAATATCTTTCTGTGTATAAACTCAGCTTCCTCTTCCAACATGTCTCCAAACAAATCTTCCTGCTCTGACTCTTCCTGTGACGAGTTGTCATCGAACCCTTCTTCTAGTTCGTCCATTGGGACATCTGACAGTTCCAGCTCTTCATCTTCTATAGGCTTTGACATCTTGTGGTTTAGTTACAGTTAGTCTTGATCCTCTAGATTATGAAGCTTCAGCTATAATCAGTCGTGTTTGTTTACTTAATAGTTTATTATACGCGAATTCGAACTGCAAATGCTGACCCGGTGAATACTGGCAGAAGGTATAAAGCGCAAGATTTGGCCTAGGCTTCAACCAAACAAAGCGATTTGATATTAAATATAGCTTTCGATCTGGATACGTATGATGAGCCATTGTGGCAAATATGGAGTCATATTCTCATCTCACTGCTTAGTCATTGCTGCTTTTGCTGCAGCTCTAAACGTCGACTTTCACAGCCTATGGAATTTGTAACCCTAATGGGAAACATCTATTAAGAGGTATTCAATGTGGAGTATTATGACAACTACGAGAACCACTATATAAAGGGCACAATCAAGCACACTACAATGTGATATTCTAAAGTGTTTCACTACTCAACAGCTACAACATCATGTCAGAAAAAGATCCAAAATTGTTTAGCACTTTCTCAAATACTTCAGCACCATTAGACACAACTTCCACAATAGTTGAAACACTGGATAAAGATGACCTAAAAGTATTAGAGCATGGCTATAACCCTGAACTTCGTCGAAATTTTTCCATCTGGTCCTTGTTAGGTGTCGGGTTTGGCCTCACAAACTCATGGTTTGCCATCTCAGCTGCTCTTGTGACCGGAATCTCGTCTGGTGGGCCCATGTTGATAGTGTATGGTATCTTGATCGCTGCATCTGTATCAACCTGTGTTGCTATATCACTATCAGAGCTGGTCTCTGCGTTTCCTGAGAACTCGGGTGGTCAATACTATTGGACTTTCCAATTGGCTCCAAAGAGATTCAAGAGGATTAGTGCCTGTATGTGTGGACTATATGCATGGTTCGGCTCAGTGTTTACAACTGCTTCAGTTTCACTATCTGCTGCTACGGGGATAATTGGGATGTATGCTATGGCACACCAGGACTCAGGGTATGAACCAAAGACATGGCATGTGTTCATATGTTATGAACTGATCAATGTGTTTGTTATGATTTTCAACATTTGGGATAAACCCTTGCCTTTCTTTTCTACAATGTCATTATCCATAAGTCTTGGGTCATTCATAATCATCATAATGACTGTGTTGATCTGTTCAAGGGGCCATTATCAACAGGCTTCATTTGTGTTTTCTGATTTCGAGAATAATACAAGCTGGAAATCACCTGCGATTGCATTCTTTGTCGGGTTGATCAATCCATCATGGGCTTTTTCATGTTTGGATTGTGCTACACATATGGCAGAGGAGATACATCAACCAGAGAGGAAAATCCCTATTGCCATTTTGGGGACAGTGGCAATTGGACTTGTAACCTCGTTCATTTACTCTGTGTCAATGTTCTTTTCCATAAGAAATCTGGACTCCATCTTAACATCAAACTCTGGTGTCCCAATATTGGATCTTTATTATCAAGCTCTACAAAATAAACATGGTGCGCTTTTCCTCGAGTCATTAGTTGTTTTAACGGCTATCGGTTGCAACATTGACTCTCAAACATGGCAAGCAAGGTTATGTTGGTCATTTTCTCGTGATCAAGGGATCCCTGGCTCTCGATATTGGTCGATAGTGAACAAAAAGACCAACCTGCCCGTGAATGCAAATGCGTTGTCTTGTTTCCTGTGTGCCATTATTGGCTGTATCTATTTGGGCTCTACAACGGCTTATAATGCTATGATTTCAAGTTGTATCACTTTCTTGCTATTGTCATATTCCATCCCTGTTGCATGTCTACTGCTAAAGGGTAGATCCAATATCAAACATGGTCCATTTTGGCTGGGTAAAGTGGGACTTTTATCTAATATTATTACGTTGTGTTGGGCTACATTTGCTCTCATTTTTTTCTGCTTCCCTTACACTGTTCCTGTTACATCAGGATCTATGAATTATGCTGCTGCTGTCATTGGATCTGTCACTCTTTATTCTTTGGGCTATTGGATCATTAGAGGTCATAAACTCTTTGCAAAAAATCATGATATTGAAGCAGAGTTCTGTGATGATTAACATGATCTATCTAACCAAACATGTGCCAACTTATAATAAACAATCTTTTTTGTTCACCTGTGACCTCGACTACCCAGTAAAATTTTTGTAGCCAAAGTGGGAAATACAGTCCACAGATCTCGCAAACACTAAAATTGCGGGGCTCATAAAATCAATCGATATAGGACGAAGAACACTTTGGAAGTAACTCTTCGGCGAGCAACGTGAAGCTATTCTCAGGATAAACTATGGTGCTCCACGTTTCTCTCTAATGAAAAAGGCTTAAAATAAGATGTAAATGAAAGTGGGATCAGCACCAAGTCTCTACAATTCAGGTTATCTCACTGGCGAACCCAGACTACAAACAGTTCACCCTGTAAAATGACAGAAGGTATCAGAACATGTTGTTTTCAGCCAACTAATCTCTGGCATATCTAAATAGTTTAATCTCCTTGATAATTCTGATGAGACCAAGACCACAGACTATGGACATTGGGCCCAAGAATGGCAAGTAAACAGCGACTTTATGCTCTTGAGGGAAAAATGTTTGTTGAACCATTTCACTATCGAAAAATGCACTTTCACCATGCTCTAGCATTTCATTGGAGGCCAACAGGGCAGCATCCCAGTCTTTATCATAGTTGGCAGCTCTAATGGCTCTTTCTCTAGCTTCTAGGGCTTTTTCAACGTTTTTCAAAACGGTTTTAGGGATGGACATGTTTGGTAAGGACTTGGAAAGTTTCAACAATGAGCTCAAAGAGTCTGTGGCCTTGATGAGGTTGTTGTAGATACTGTAGACTTTCATAGCATCCACTCTGATGGCCAAAGTCTTTGGATTCTTTGGAAGACCTAACAAAGTGATCAATTCTGAGGTGAATTTTTCCAAGATTGGACGTAGAGCGTGTTCATCAAGTAAAGTATGTGGCTTTAGTGCTTCTTGTTGGATGATAATTGAACCCCATTGTGGGAATAAGAATAAGTTGTTTTGTGGTTCAAAATCGAATTTAAGAGGTGAGATAGAGGCTGAAGGGTAGTAAAGCACAAAGTTCAAAGTTGGGTAGTTGAAACTGTTTGAAGAGATATCCCATTCAGAGAAGTCGACAATTGTAGAGATGTCACTTGTTCTGATCACATCACTGCTATTGGCCAAGTTTAACTCTGTGAAATACTTAATCTCTGAATCGATTGTGAAGTTGACATAGTTTTGGAAAAGATCAATAACCGGTTGGAAGAAGATGTCTAATGCCTCTTTCATTTTCCAGCCGATAAGTTCGCCATCACCAGACAATAGCTTGAAAGATAAGTGCACAGTTGGTGAGTAATTGATAGCCATGTTCTTTTTGTTTTGGTTTTTAGCTTTAAATAACTCAATCTCAGGTTGAAAAATATGATACAAGACAGTCTGTGTGACGAAATAAGGCAAGTCATTATTCTTGACGCTTGCCAATGTATAGAATAGTGTTGTGACTCTCTTAACTGGGTCGATAGCGATTCCTTCACCTTCACCGACTTCCAACTCCAAGATGTGATCATTTGGACCAGGTTCATCAAATCTAACAGTGACATTCCAATCCACGATGAGTCTCTCATTTGGATCTTGGTTCAAACGCATCAATTCATGGTTAATCTGTATCTGAGCAGCTTCTGCCAAATCAGGGAATACTAGGTCATCCACCACTTTGATAAACACCTCTCTATGGATTTTCAAATCGACATTTTGATTGTTTTGAAGCGTAGTGATGAATCTTGAGGGCAATGGTGCTCTGTAGATCTCTGTTAGCTTGTACCATAGTGGGAATCCTACCAAGAAATATAATGCTAAGACTGACAACACCACGTATCTTCTCGTGAAGAGTGACGATCTGGTCTCCGAACGCACCAGTTGTTTCACTCTTTGTTCCTTGTCCACAGCCGCTACCTTCTCCTCGCTCATTATGTATAGACTTTGCTCTTCAAAGTGTGCGTTATTCGCCTGGCAATTGAATCTTTTTTGTCAGCAACACGCTCGTCTGTCTAGATTTGTAATTGTTTTGACTTCACGATTTCTGTCATTTTCGAACGGGCGCAAAAACCGATACCAATTTTTTCACTACTTTTGAGCCGATGAGCTGAGCTGTTGAGACGAAAAGAAGTGGAGCAAAGAGCATAGCTGAGATTAAAATGGACGAGTCGTTGGATGCCGTTGCCAGGGAGCAAACATACGTGCACACTGTGTACAACGAAATCGCATCGCACTTCTCGCAGACGAGATACAAAGTGGGTATTTTGTGAAATATTCATACAGCAGATTACTGACAAAACTCATATAGCCATGGCCTATAGTGGAAAAGTTCTTGAAAGACAGAACTCCAGGTAGTATAGGTATCGATGTTGGGTGTGGTAATGGGAAGTATCTCGGTGTCAACAAAGACGTGTACATGATTGGAAGTGATAGATCCGATGGTCTAATATCATGTGCTAAAGAATTTGGCCATGAAGTCATGGTCAGTGATGGTCTAAGTCTACCGCATCCTGAAGGGAGATTTGTAAGTGAAGTATTGAATCATGCTCCAGCTTATAGTTTACTAACCTGGTTTATAGGACTTTGCTATCAGTATTGCTGTCATCCATCATTTTTCAACTCCGGAGAGACGTACACAAGCCATCAAGCACATTTTATCAAAGCTTAAGACCGGCGGTGAAGCTCTGATATACGTGTGGGCTTTGGAACAAGAAAAGTCTAGAAGAGGTTACAAAGAAGGTGATCCACAAGATGTCTTGGTTCCATGGGTCCTTCAACAAAAACAGCCAAAGAGAGAGAAGAAGACCAAGAAAGAGAAAAGAGCTGAAAAGGAAAGACTAGAACAAGAGAAGGCTGAGAAGGAAAAGAATGGTGAAGCGCCTGCTGAAGCTGAACCAGAAGCTGGAGATGAGCACAAGAAAGAGGAACAGGATAATACTAAATATAGATACTACCACTTGTACAAAAAGGGTGAATTGGAAGAAAACGCCGAGGCTGCCGGTGGGTCTATCGTCTACAACGGCTATGAAAGAGATAACTGGTATGCTGTCATTAGAAAAGAATAGATCCATGTCTCGATGATTTTGATAAAGATGTAGCTAATATTAGTCCGACTATCTCCACGATCATTTTAAATCCGAACCCCATAACTCAACCCGCAAAAATCTAAGTGGGACGATACCTTTGTATACTATTTTATAGGACTTAACCAAGTCAGTGACTGCTAAAAGGACAGAATAGAGGCAATTTCCAATAGAAATGATTAGGCTGAGGAGATTGACAGGTATCCGCTCGTTTTCAACGACTCTCGTACGTTCACAGCTGGTTTCCAAGGCTCATGGTCAACCTATATCGGCCAAATTACATGATAAACCAAAAGTGGAACTTAACAACTTGGGTAAGCTATGTGCAAAAGTCATTAAAGTAAGTTATACGTACATTTCTTTTGATTTAAGGTGCAATTACTAACAGCTTTGATAGGTCACTGGACCTATCCCTTTAGCAGCATACATGAGACTTTGTCTCACACATCCAGAATTTGGGTATTACACAACAAGGGACCCTTTGGGGGCCCAAGGTGATTTCACTACGTCTCCTGAAATATCTCAAATGTTTGGTGAAATGATTGGGATTTGGCTATTCACTGTCTGGAACTCGCAAAAGAGACCTAAAGATGTTAATCTCATAGAGTTTGGTCCAGGGAAGGGGACATTGATCTCTGATGTTATCAAGAGTTTTACTAAATTGGTTAAGACTTTGAAGCAAGAGGAGTTGAATTTGAACATTGTTCTTGTTGAGGCTTCACATGTGTTGAGAAGGGTGCAACACGACTTGTTATCGGAAGATGAGCTTGACACGAGTAAAGTTTTTTGGCAAGCTACACATAAGTGGGATGGGAAGATAACGTGGGTGGATACTGAGAAAGATATTTGGGAGATAACCAACAAATTGGATGCCAACTATATTCTAGCACATGAGTTCTTCGATGCTTTACCGGTAAACCAGTATAAGAAAACTGAGCATGGATGGAGGGAGTTCCTAGTGGACCACAATGATGACAAAGGTACGTTCTTCTTAGGACTAAACTCCAATAAGACACCATCTTCAGCAATTCCTGAATCTAATGAAAGAACTTCCAGCCTTCCAGATGGGTCCATTGTGGAAATTTCTCCAGACTTGCACTCCTACACTACTGAAATCACCAAATTAATTGATCGCAATAAGCATCAAAATGGGGCTGCTTTGATCATTGACTATGGCCCAGATAAAGAAGTTCCAGGAATGACTCTACGCGGTATCAAAGACCATCAATTCACAAGTCCCTTTAAAGACCTTGGTGAAGTGGATCTCTCAGTGGACGTTGACTTTGGCGCTATCAAAGAATCTGCAACTTCCAATCCTGAAGTTCCGATTGATGTCTTTGGGCCTGTACAACAAGGTGATTGGCTTCATCAGTTGGGTATCCAGTATAGAGCGGAACAGCTCTATAATAAGGCAAGATCAGACTCCGAGAGGGAAGTAATAAAGACTGGGTATCATAGACTGGTTAATAAAGATGAGAAATCAATGGGTCATTTGTATAAGTTTATGGCATTGCTTCCAAAGGGAGGGCCTACTCCTGTTGGGTTTGGAGGGAGTGCAGAGAATTGAAATACTACTATTTATTTATATATTTATTATATCTCACTAGATAACTAAGCAGAATTAGCAGCTTGAGTTCATTTACGTAACATCGAGGGACATTCAGCTTTCATTGCTTACAGAGTACAAGACGATTGGGAAAAGAGTGTAAGACATTGAATTTTTATATACGGAACTCACCACATTCGTTGATAAACAACTTATGGTATCTATTCATGTACTAACATTCGACAAATTTTGTTCAAGTAACAATACGATCTGCTGCAAAGTCGAATGAACCTTTAACAGGATGATTCTCACAATACAGTTTCTCGTGTGTAATATGAAAACGTGGAAATAGGGTCAATTAATCATCACACATGACTATAAGTACCAGGACATATGTGACATATTTATGCCAACCAAAGGTGTAGTCTGCAAATTATTCAATAAATTTCTATAATCATAGAAAAACCGCTTCTTGTCCCGTATACCATAAGACAGACTACAATTATTGAAAATTTTTGGAAGATATTGCTTACATAATCCACCATTCGAATAACTTCAACTAGGCGCCTATTGTTCTTCCCAGAGTGGTAATTCACAATGTAACTCAAGTGCCAACGCTGCTGGTTTGGGCTTTATCGACACCTCAAATATGCATCCAGATATATAAAGGGGATCAGCTATGTTTCACTCCAGTTTCATCGGGGGTTCCAGGATGGCTGGAGTCTAGTTCTCGAGAACTAAGCGCTGGAGATGACATCGGTGAAAACGTTACATCAAGATTTACTAGTGCCATACACCTATTCAGGGAGAAGCCATAGGCTTGTCGTGCTGCCAAATGGTATCCTCACGCTGTTGATCTCTGATCCAACGGAGGATCTCGCATCTGCTGCTCTCTGTGTTGCTGCTGGTGCTCATAATGATCCTGATAAGATTCCAGGTTTGGCTCATTTCTGTGAGCATTTGATCTTGTTAGGTTCCAAAGAGTTCCCTAATCCTAATGAGTTCCATGATGCTCTCTCAAAATCTGGAGGAACAAGAAACGCTTTCACTACTGGTGAACAAACATGTTATTATTTTGAAACACCTTCTGGGTCGACTTGGAAGACCAAAGACGGTACCGAAGAGCCTGTTTTCAATCATTTGTTGAAAGTTTTTGCAAGTTGTTTGAAAGCACCAGCTTTCTCTGAGGATTCGTTCGAAAAGGAAATCTATGCTGTTGATAATGAGCACAATTCAAACAAAAACTCTGCAGGAAGACTGATGTATCATGGTCTAAGATTGTTGTCTAATAAAAATCATCCTTTCCACAGATTTGCTACTGGTAACTACTTTAGCTTAAACGATTTGCCAAAAATGGAAAAGCTTAAGGTTAAAGAACACCTTGTGAAATATTACCAACAAAATTATGTTGCTGATAAGATGACATTGGTCATCCGAGGTTCCCAATCTCTAAACATCTTACAAAAACTGGCACACTCAAACTTTGGTGACATCAATACTATTGAAGAACGTGAAAAATCAAAAAGATCCAAAATGAGACGAATTGGGTCCAGAGGTAAAGATACAGATGCTACTACAATTGTTCAAGATATAAACCAATTTGACATTAAATCATGTTGGAACTACGATGTGCCGGCTTTCATTCACAATGGAACCCATAATTGTATCCTCATCAAAAAGGATCAATCCCCAACTTTACGTTTGGTATTCCCTTTAGCATTGAGTACCAAAGACTATATCCAAGCAAGACATGTGACTATTTTCGAACAAGCATGGGCCAATATTGTGGGTGATGAAGGTGAAACGTCATTGGACTTTGTCTTGAAAAAGAAAGATATGATCACTGCGTTGAGTGCATTTACTCAAAATATCTCTTCTGGTGATGATGCAATGGTATTAGAGCTTAAATTAACAAACAATGGTGCCAAAAACGTAAGCGCTATTATTGGTTTCATATTGAAGTATTACGTTGATAAAGTTTCTGAAAGCGATGAGGCCTTAGGAAGATACCTATCAGAAATGGAATCCGTGGATTTGTTGAACTATATTTACAAGAACAACTCCGTCTCACCAATGGCTGAGTGCTCCTCCTATTCCCAAACTTTACAAGAGAATTTGAGAGCTCTAGGTGCGGAAAACATACTGAAAGGTTCTCCAAATTTTACAAACGCCAAAGAAGGGTTCTTCGAATCTCTATCAGGTAAGGCATATTGGGTTGAGATTGGTTCATCATTCAAAAGATTTATCAAATCACATATCAATGCAGAAAATCTTAAGGTCATTCTCTTGGCTGATGAAAAACAACATCAGAATCTCGTTTCAACACTTTCGAATGTTACAACAGATACAGATACCTATTTTGGTTACGAATACACTATGGGTAAATTGAACGTCTCAGAAATCAAACCTTTGGATAACATGCCTGTTGAACTAGTCGGTAAGAATATCTACATCCCATCCTCTGCCTTGCAATTATCATCCCTAAAGGAAAAACTAAGAGAATCTTCACTAAAGGCATCACAATCCTCTTTGGGATTCAACACGAAAAACTCATGGTCCGCCGAAGATGCCAAACTCGTTAGCAAATCTGGTTCGTTCGAGCTTTGGACCAAGAATGAAAACTCTTTGTCCACCATATCACGCTTGGCCTTATCATTTGACGTTGTTTGTACATCATTGGAATCTTCTGCTGAAAATGCAATGAACTTTGAAATCTTGTGTGAGATTTTGAAACTGAAATTGGCTGCAACGCTTTATGGTGCTGAAGTTTTGAACTATACATGGGAAATCTACGCATCATCCAAAGGTGATCCAAGGATTGGGTTCATCATAAGTGGGTTTAAAAGTGGTGTTCAAACCATCTTAAAACTCTTTTTGCAAGAATTACGCACCTTGTTTGAAAATCCTTCAATCGATATTGATGAGTTTAGAAAGAGTAGAGTTGCAGTGAGATCCAGATATAGAAAGTTAACTGAAGCTCCTTCATTTGTTCTTGCCAGTACAGGTCTATTAGTGGTCATGGAGGAGAAAATGTGGAGTTTGGAAGATAGACTGGATGCCCTAGATGAGATTGATGCTCCAAGTTTCAGAGAATTTGTCAACAACTTCGGAACTGGCTCCAAGAGTTTGAAAACATTCGCTCAAGGTGAAATAGATACCATTGATCAAATCGCAAAGGAGTTGAAGATTGCCTTCAATGTTGGGTCTAATAATGGCGCAAGTGAACTTATTGAACCTTCAACGGTTTTCCTTGCACCAGGTACGTCTTATCAAATTGAGAGACCTTGCTCCCCTGATGATCCAATGAACTCTATCTCTTATTTCCTTCAAACTGGCCCAAGAGGTGATCCATTGACTGAGAAATTGACTGATCTTCTTGCATATCTGATGGCATTTACCTTGGCACCAGACCTGAGGACAAAGAAACAATTAGGTTATGTCGTCACGGGAGGTCAAAGAACTTTGAGAACAACCACTGGTCTACATGTTACTATCATGAGTGCAGGATATTCTCCAGAGTATCTTGAACAAAAGATCAACGAATACTTGATATCATGGGAGAAAGAGTTGGAGCAGCTAAGCGAGTCTGAGTTCAAAGAGCAAATTATTAAACCATATTTGAAGAATTTTGACAAGTCTATGGAATCCTCATCACTTCTTCCAGAGAGTTTGACTGCTGGTTTACAAGCTAGTGTTGGTAGCTCAAATACCACTGAGGCTAGTGAGTTATTGAATATGCATAAGAAACTGAGAGATCTCATCTTACACAATGCATATGCTCCAAAAGTTGACAACACTGGGTTTTATGAAACTTTGAAGAGGGATTCATTTGTTCAATTTTACAAGGAAAAAGTTTCTCCAGTATCAAAATATAGAGCGCATGTCTCTGTCATGCTCAAAAGTCAAATGTCTTCAGGTGAAATTCAACAACAAATGATGAGATTACAGATGGAAGCATTCCTGAAAATGCATGGTTTGAGAATCTCAAGTGAAAAACTAAAAGAGATCATCGACTCTACAAATGGAAGCTCAGTAACTCTTCTGAAAGAGTTGTTCAAGTATTTCATGTCACAAGGTGAAAGTTTTAAATTGTGTACGGTTGTCTTGAAAGAAGTTGTGAAACAAACATTCGAAAGTGTTAAAGCTTATAGAAACACATCAGCACCATCAAACGATTCACTTAGTGGGATTGCTCCGAATAAGCATATAGATGACATTACAGAGTTTCAAAAGGGTTGCAAAATTTATTATAGATAATTATCATTAAATTCATGTCCATTAAAGACTGTTCAACTGTAGCCACTTGTAGATCTTAGATTTTGATGTTTGAAGAGTTTTCCACAATCATACTGTACAGCTCATACATTGTGTCAAACTCATGACAAGGATATGCAGCTTTAATCACCAATTCCAAAGTTTGGAGGTAGTGTTTACAAAACATTTCGTTGTAAGTACCGACATCAATACCTTGAATCCAACCATTAGCCAATGGATAGAAGAATTTTGGTGCGATTTTGCCAAAGTTATTAGGTTTCGACTCTTTTGGAGGTTTAGTCAATTTACTCGAAATTCTCGTGACTTTACCTTGACCAATATGCGAATTAGCTTTTTCATCCTCTTCATCTTTGATCTCCTCAATCTTCATGGTCTTCTTATCGTCAATCTCCTGGATAGTTGGTGTGTGTCGTTGGGGAATCTTTCTTGTAGGGAAATCACTCTGTGGTTTTTCAATGAACTCATCATCGAGACCTCTTAGTTCACGAGCTGCCAATCCAATACTCGTGAGTATCACCATTCTTGTTTGTATGGAATAATCACCGGTGAACAAAAGGTTCATCAAGTGTGAGACCACCTTGGTATTGGAGACAATGACACTGACAATGGCATTTATCTTCAATTGTTCGAAATCTTTCTCATCGTACTTATTCAAAAGTCCCACCAAGATACTAATCAATTCTTCACTGTAGAACTCGATCTCCAATTTGAAAGTAGCTTTCTGCCTCACAAGTTTGATTGTCCTGGATAAAAGGCTTGTTAGGTTTGTCGTACTATCATCGTTAAATTTCACTATTAGATCTTTCAGGAAAAGCGATTGATTATCACCAGCGTTGTCGTCATCATCATCGCTATCTGTTTCGGCTTCATTGTCGCTAACATGAGTCTTTGTCTCCTTTTGTGAGCCCAGTGATAAGTCCCTCATGCCGTCCCCCAGTGAAAGTTCATAAAAGTCGATTGGCTGGCTTAAGTCTGGCAATTCAAGTTTTTCTGTCTTGATCTCATTAGCTATATCGAACTGAATTTGACCGTTAGTTACTTTCTTCGCAACCATCAACCCCAAATTTCTTATCAAGCTGTCATTACCAGATAACCGCGATGTTATAGCATCTAAGAATAATTTTTGTTTTGAGATTGTAAGTCTAGTCTCTGTGTGAATGTAATCAAGAAGGGACAGCATTGCAATAGTGAGCTTCTCTTGAGCATCAGGATCGGTATCTTTCACAAATTGTACATTCCCCCAAAGCTCTAGAAGTTCGTTGAATCGTGATAATGGGTCTTTGAATAATACTATGATGGCTCTTTGTAGTGACACATTGTTCAATTCAGATGCTTTCTGCGCCATGTAACCCTCAAAATCGACAAAGCTGAAATGACTCAAGACTTTCACCACAGTATCAATGTTATTCTTATTCGTTTTCTTATCAAGGTATGGAATCAGAAATCTCCAATAAAACTGCTTTTTCTGTATTTGCTTCATTTGGTCGAAGTATTGAACGGCGAACTTGAGGTACTGTGATGTGAAGAAGTTGTCAAAGAAGACATCTTTAGCTTCTATAGGATGAATGGATAAGAATGGGGTGATGAACTCTGATATGTTGAGGTCTGTTGATTTGGAAACTTCGATAAATTGTTT
Source organism: Hansenula queroliae (assembly GCA_030674255.1). NCBI lineage: Eukaryota > Fungi > Ascomycota > Saccharomycetes > Phaffomycetales > Wickerhamomycetaceae > Hansenula > Hansenula queroliae. The sequence continues at coordinate 79,916 of JAJLXP010000048.1, forward strand.
GGTGATCACTTGCAAGTAATAAGTTAGCTCTAGCTTTCCTTCAAAAGCCTGGAAAATCTTACTACCTGAGACCAAGGCTTTCAATTGTGCTATATCAGCCTTCTTGGTACCACAGTAGGTCAAACAGTCTGAGAGAAATTGTGGATCTATCAGCAAATCTTTCATCAGCTTAAGATATATCTCATTCTTGGTCAATTTGAAGAATTGTAAGATATTGGAAACACCTATAGTAGTGTGGAACACTTTTCGTACTTTGGTAGCTGATCTCTTGCTCAAGTTCTCGTAGACAATGATGATATGTTTGAGAATAGTGTTGACAAAGTTCAACTGTGCCTGTAGACCATGTTCTGTTGACAAGTACGTATCCACTATCCTCACTATTTCTTCTTGGGAGGGGCTATTTTTCAGTATCAGAATGTCACTGTCCATGATTAGAAAGTCTGAGCTGCTCAGATTTCACCTTGAGGGAGTTTACCTATGGCGTAACTGATGAAGACGTTAATCGATGAAGACGTACAGTAGTAGATGATGTCTTTTTCAGTTGAATATAGTTAAATCCGATGGCAGAAAACCGTACATGAACATTGTGAAGGCTTAAAAATGGTGGGACGTCGGAGGTTTAACTGCGCCTAGAGAGCTTCTTTCTGACCACTGGGAAACTTCAAATGCTGTAGAATGTCTGTCTAGCTGTTCCCAAGCCTGTTAAAGCCCCTTTCAATCAAAAATGATAAAAAAAAAAATTTGGCCTGCAAAAAAATCTCTCGGGTGTGAGTCGAACACACGATCTCAAGATAACTCAGATAATCCTTTACAGTCTTGCGCCTTAAACCAACTTGGCTACCGAGAGGTTATTGTTGACGTTTCTGGCGCGCCAAGAAATACATTCAGCTTTTTTGCTTACGTAAGCAAAACCGTGCATTTCTGAAACTGTGTATCTGCAAATAACTGGTGGGTAAAGCTTTGAATTGGTATGTACCAGCAATAAGGTGGTTCTAAAAGCTTTATGCTCAAGTGTTTGTGTTAGAATCAGGGGAAAATTGGGATTTGACTAGCTATAAAATTTATTAATGCTCAGAAGTTTATGTACCTCATAATTTTTTTTTCAACTTGAAATATCTTTCAATATTTCAAGATTCTTTTATCAAATCATCAAAATGCGTCTTAGATACCTCTAATGGTTCATTTAGGCTCTTAGCTCATCATAGAGTGGAAAAATATGCCTTATTTGCTAAGCTAGACAGTACAAAATTTCGTTATTTAACAACTACCCCATGATTACATAAGCTGCACTAGTAACGTGTTTTTCAGATTGATCTTCCTTTAGGGTATGCTTGAAATTTGATGTACATTCACTCATACTTCAAGCACTAGTCACTTCAATTGTCAGTCGCATAACGCTCAGCTTAGAAGGCATACACTGCTTTGATTTACTATTAACTACTCTGCCATTGAACCCATAGACGTTGATATTTAAATTGAGCGTTAGGAAGAATTAGCGCCAGATGTCCTTTTTTAATTCCCTACGTGAGAGGGCATCATCCCTTTCTCTCTTCGACAAGGCAAAACCCTCCACGAAACCTTCAAAAGATGACCTGTTCAGGAGTGAATTCAAGCTTCCAGATACCGAATCAGTTTTGGATGAAACAGCCGCTGAAATTCTAGTGGTCTCTCAGGAATCGGAAAGTAATAAGACCGGGGGTCACGCGGTTAGTGACAACCAGTTAGAAGAACATTCGAACTTCGTTTACTCTGGTAAGCTATACTTGACAAAGCACTTCTTAGTATTCCGTGATTCCTTTGACAAGAAAAGCTGTGTCTTGGTGCTGAACTTATCGACGGTGAAAAAAGTTGAAAGAATTCCATCAAAAGCTTACGTCTTTGCATTGTCAATTGTTACAAACTGTGGTACAAAATTCTTGATTCAATTCATTGGAATAAGATCCAGATCAGAAGAGTTCTCAAATAAGCTAAAAACATCATTGAGGGACAACGTATCGAATACCAAAAAACTTGAACCATTTCTTGATACATTGTATTCAGAGTTCATAGTAAAGAAAAACACACCAGGCGTGGACAAAGCTCAAGTACCTACACCTAATGGTGGTCTTGGTCAAATCTTCAAGTATCCTGGTGATCCTAAGAAATTGAGAGACAAGTCAAAGTTGAGGCTGTGGTACGATTACTTTAGACGTTATGGTCGTAACCTAAGTATGACACGCCAAAAGATGTTTTACAAACTACTGAGAGTAGGTCTGCCAAATAGATTAAGAGGTGAAATATGGGAATTAACATCAGGTGCTATGTACTTGAGATTCCAAGAGCTAGGAGTATATGAAAAATTACTCAAAGACAATGAAGGGAAGAAATCTGTTGCCATAGAGGAGATAGAAAAAGATTTGAACCGTTCACTACCCGAATATTCTGCATACCAATCAGAAGAAGGTATCGAAAGATTACGCAGAGTCTTGACTGCTTACTCTTGGAAAAATCCAGATGTCGGTTACTGTCAAGCAATGAACATTGTGGCAGCTGCCCTTTTAATTTTCCAAAGTGAAGAACAGGCTTTCTGGACTTTGTCCGTCCTTTGTGAGAGATATGTTCCAGGATACTATTCCAAAACGATGTATGGTACTTTGCTTGACCAAAAAGTTTTCGAATCGTTGGTGGAGAAGACTATGCCAATTCTTTGGAGTCATATTACCAAGCACGACATTCAATTATCAGTTGTTTCATTGCCGTGGTTCTTATCTCTTTTCTTAAACTCCATGCCATTAGTATTTGCATTCCGTATTGTGGATATTTTCTTCTTGCACGGTCCAAAGACGTTGTTCCAAGTAGCTTTGGCAATCTTGAGAATTAACGGTGAAGAGCTATTGGAGATTGATGACGATGGAATGTTTATCTCCGTCTTGAAAGACTACTTCTCACAATTGGACGAATCTGCTCATCCAAACTCCAGAGACCCAAAGTTCAGACAGCTTACAAAATTCCAAGAATTATTGATTGTGGCTTTCAAAGAGTTCTCTACGATTACTGACTCCATGATCGAACAAGAGCGTAACAAGCACAAACCTGGTATTTTACAAAACATCGAAACATTTATCAAGAGAAGTCAACTTAGAAACTTACCTAGAACTTCCAACTTGTCCACAGAGAACATTTCAAACATTTATGACAGATTCTACAGCTGCATCCAGACCCATAAGGCCAGTCTTGGTGTTGGATCCTCGTTCATGGAGTTTAAAACTTTCCAACAATTTATGAATGGATTCTGTGATTGGGCTTTGCCTGAGAACGAGTACATCTCCCACCCTGATGATTTCCTACATCGACTATTCAGAAAATGGGACAAAGATGCTAAAGGCGAACTTTCATTGACAGACGTTGTTGTTGGGCTAGATCATTTAGTCAACAGAAACTTGATGGAGTCAATTTCGAACTTCTTCGAGATTTATGACAAAGATTCAAAGGGTGAAGTCGACAGAGAAGGTATCTTACAAATTTCTGAAGGTCTATTGTACATCACTAAACCTTTACAAGATGGTAAAGTTTTCGACCAATTGACCAAAAAGTCAATTGAGGATTACATTGCTGACAGACTTGTCGAAAAGCAAAAAGAGACCGATGATGAATTAATCATGCTACCTTCAGAAGTTAATATAGATAAGGAAATTTTTCAAAGAGAGCAAGGGGAACGTTATCTATCGGCAGCTAGTGAATTTATACAAAGAGCTTTCGAATACGCACAACCTGTTGAGGAACCACAACTCATTGATATTGAAGAAACTAAAGATGCCGCCAAGATGAAGGCAAATGCTGCTCTTGATCCAAATCACCCACTGACATTGAACTTGGCAACATTCCGTATGGTCATTTTGGCTGACGAAACTTATGAACTCTTATTTTCTGATACATTAGCCTCATCTATCCATCTCGACAGATCCACAAACATCTCTGATAAAGGTGGTATCTTACGTGATATGTTTGATGGGCTATTGGCTGATGGTAGAAGAGTTGCCTCCCAAGTCCGCCGTAGAATGGATTCCACAGCAACATCGATCTCCAACACAGCACATGAGACTGCAAGTATCAGATCCAAACAGGGTGCTGCCTCTGTTGCCGAAGACGAAGATGAAGAAGACTTCGATGGTGATAATACAAATAATGACTATGGTGATCTTTTGGACAATGCGGAAATCCAAGCCCTTGGAGATGTCCCATTGAGTGACAATGTCAAGGAAACAGAAAGGGCCAATGAGTTGAAGGTCTTACATGGCAATTTGAAAAATACAAACGGGAAAGAAGGGGACTTGATTGAGTTTGAAAACTTGTGATTAGGCGCTACCTACTACTGTCATACATATCCAATCTTTACATTATGAATATTCATTTCTTACATATTCTTTGTCGAATTTTTAATGATCTTTCTTTTAGACAGGCGTTTAATAAACACGTATTATAAAAAAGTGATGGATGTTCACCTGTACGTGTAGTTACGACACTATGATCAATCACTGTTTGTCGGATCTACCGAATAGTTTCTTTAGTTTACCACCAAACCCTGTTTTCTTCTTTTCCTTCTCCATGTTAGCTTCAATTTTTTTGACATGTTCATTTCTTAGATGGTCCTTATCGGCTTCACTGAAGTAACGTGTAGTTCTCTTTTCTGGCATTGACTTGGCTGGTGAGTTTCCTTCTGGGACAGCACTATTACTTGCGCTTCTTAAAGTGAAATGACTCTTTGGCTTTCTCAAAGTAGGATTGTTTGGTGGTGGGGCAAAATCGTGCGAGATTTTGGAGGAGCTTCTAGCTCTAAATCTAGGACCAGCTTCAGAGTCAGAGTCATCAGAATCATCAAATCTTGATCTGAAACCACCGCCAAACCCGGATTGACGTGGTGGTGATTGTTGTTGGACAGATTGATGCGTACCTGGCGCTTGTTGTTGTTGAGCATGTTTGTAAAAGCCCATGTGTGATTGTACTTGAGCATGTTGATTGATGGAAGGGTCTCTCAAGGATCTCATCTTGAAAGCTGCGTTGCTTTCATGACCTCTTTCCTTTTCAAAACTAGAAGCCCTAACTAATGGTTTTGGAATTTCCGGTTTCTTCGTGGCGGCATTCAATGCAGCAGCCCCAGAAGCAGACTGCTTTTGAACTGGTTGTTGTGAAAGTCTGTAGTCTCTAGGAGGATTGACTTGTGATTGAGGTCTAGCTCTTGTAGAAGCTGAAGGTTGTTGTTTTGGAGTGCTCTTTGGTCCGTTAGCCATTGATTGGGGACGTCTAACAGCAGCCCCATTTTCTGGTCTCACACGTTGACGAGCTTGCTGCTGTTGCTGCTGTTGTTGCTGTTGCTGCTGTTGTGATACTGGCCTCATGTTTCCTTTCATCCCATTATATGGTGGTTCTTGTCTTAAAGAGGTTCTGTGACCATTTTGTGCAGTATCTTGTCTTAAAGTGGTCTTGTAACCATTTTGAACAGGTTCTTGTCTCATTGAAGTTCTATGCCCGGTGAGAGAACGTTTTGAAGTGGTTCTTGAAAGGTTAGTTGCAGACAAGTTAGACGTTGACATGGCATTTATGCGAGTGTTTTCAGCTGTGGTTAATGAAAGGTATGCAGCATTGGCAGGGTTATTTGTATCCTCATGTAGATTGACAGTTGAGCCAGATTTACTCTTGAGAGCAGATTTTCTTGGTGAAGTTGAACTGGCTCTATTTGCTGATCTTTCTGGGACGACCAGTTCTTCAGTTACCACTTGTTCCACTGGCTTCATAGCAATGTTATCTGTCTCTGGTGAATCCGTAGAGTAGAGACTACTTACAGCAGTTCCAACGGAGATGAATTGTCCTTGCGATTGAGGCGATGATTCCACAGCCTTGGATTCAACTGCTTCTGAAGGTGTTGCATCATTGACTGCAAAAGAAGGTAAAGTGTGACGAAGTTGTTGTGCCATACTTGTTGGCTTAGGTGGTTCTTCACGATCGCTGTCGACAGTGGTATAAGAGGATTGATTTGCGCCTAATGTATCCACTGATTTGGCGGTTGATGGAATATCTGTGTACTCGTCTAGCACATCATTTTCTGCATCGGATTGTTGTAATGATGGAATTTGTTCAGTTGTAGGAAGAACAAACTTCTCAGACTCTATAATAGTTTCTCTAATATCCTTTATTTCACCTGGCGTCTCTTTTGGCTTCAACGCGTTTTCGGCTTTGCTGTTTAACAATTCTTGTTGATTGTCTTGGTCCAGGGAAAGCTCCCTTTTCAGTTCAAGCTCATCAGAACCCTTCTTCAAGGTCAAGTCATTCAAAGATGGGTCTTCAACGACCTGTTGAGGAGGTTCGTTACTGACTATAGGAGCGGTATGAGAGACGATTGGATGATCATGCTCATGAACCTGCGGCTCACTCTGTTCAAAATTGTCCAAAGTCTCCTCATCAATTTCATTCAGAGGCTCTTCAATGATTGCCCTTTTCAGTTGTGTGTTGCTAGATTGTGAATTACTAGACTGAAACGATTTCATACTTCCTCTGTCAGTGAGTGATTGGCTTCTTCTACCTGTAAGATTTTTCTTTGGTGTTGGTTTCTGTGCCGGAGTTGATTGTTCTACTGGTACTTCCACCGTGATTAAACCATATGGACCTGGAATGTGTTTCTTAACAGTTTTTGGGCCAGATTGAGGAGCTGGATTAGATTGCCTTTGCTTGTATCTCTGATTATAAACACCACCACCTGTAAGAGAGTGTGATCTAACAGGCTGTTGAGGTTGTTGCTGGAAGCTGGTTGGAGGACCTTGAAGGCCCAAAAAACTTGACGACCTTGGAGGCTTGGAGGCTAAACTCGATGATCTTTGAATGCTTCCTGATCTTTGTAGACTGTTAGATCTAGGAATTGGAGTCCCTGTCTTGAGTGCATTGCCTATGGCAGAGGCTGCAGCCAGTGCATTAGAATTGACACCTTTTTGTCCTTGCTATATCGATTTTGTTAGTAGCTGTCACATGGAGCTTGAGATTGCATATACATACCCCAAAGCCAGTCTGAATTGACTGCACAGGTTCACGACTCTTTCTTCTAGAGGAAAACATTATTAAATATTCACAATTGAATCTTTTGTAGCAGGCGGAAAGTTGTATTAAGCTGACCTCTTAATATTATGGGTAGCTGTTTCAATTCAGGAGCAGGTTATGAAACCAATTTGATAGTTGTAGATGCCTGTTCCGTGGTAATATTTTGCAAGCGAGTCACAGCGCTTGATACCCTGATTGTTAAAGAATCCAACTGAGCTCCTTCCAAGATGCAAAAGATCCAATATCAACTGATTGGTTGCTGCTATTGTGTTTAACCTACTATATTGCTGTATCCAATATACACAATGTTTTTGTTTTTCCCTCAATTTGGCGTACACTGAAATTGCTGCCTGGACGATGCTGAAATATACGTGGAGGCTCGGCCCCTAGCGCCACGTAACAGTGTAATCGACAGCACGGCTAAGATCTTCACCGGGAAGCTGCACTGGACAGCAGAGTCGTGAGACTTCGGTACAGCTTGACAGACAGTGAGAACTCTTGATGAATACCTATCAAAGCTTCAGGCAGTTAAAGTGGGAGATTGAAGTTACATGTTCAGGATTTGACTTCTTTGGACCGACTATGCCTGTGGAGAATTCAGCTGCGAGTTAAATTATGTCATGACCATTGATTGTCAGGTTGATCTTATTTAGTGTTGTGACAGCTTCAAAGAAGCTGGTATACAGACATGTCTACTGCAAGCATTGGTAACGCATAGGTTCCACAAAGTTATGTCAAATGGTCAATTTCGAAGCAGAAGGCCGCTCGATGTGATTTCTTAGAAGATCATCCGTCATCGACTCCAACAGCTGTTGAACCAACTCATTCTCCATTACGAGTTTCTCATTTTGACTTAATATTAATAAGTCTTTGAAGAATCTAATGATAGTTGAGGACCGAGACCCTAGGCGCCTCAATGCCTCGAGCCGGCGCCCAATGCTTATTGTCAATTGCTAACAATAAGCGAAGGTACTTGTAACGTCGTGGGCCTGAATTCCAGTATTTCCTTCACCAGCTTAAGGAACATAACATAACGCATATAGATACGAAATTCGAATTTCCTCAGTTGCTCAATCAAGGCTTGCGAATTTCCTCAGGTATGTTCTATAATCTGTCGGTTTCAAACAGAGAATGTACTATGTAGAGATGTAGTAAGCTGTAGAGGTTGACTTTTAGACTGTTGGCGTTTAGTGTACATACTACATATACATTACTCTTAAGCGGATAACCAATGGTATTCCTTCTAAACGCATTCTATAGGACTCTTTAGACCCTTGAGCACAGCGACACATGAACGTTAACTTGACATGACCATCGATCCTGACTCCCGAGAGTAGACGATAGAAAGTCATCATTGAATACGACTTGGATCGTCTTCAAGTATACTCCAGTTCATTTGGTACGGGGTCGAGTGTCTTTGAGGACCGTTAAGTACAGCGTTTGGCATTTGTGCACTTCTCATCATACAAAACAGTTACGGGTTGCGATCTTATTTAAGCGTGGTAGCATAAGTGTTTGTTGAAAAATAATAAAAGAGTACAGGGACACAGGGACCGTCGTAATCGAGGGGCTTGTTTGGGCAAGAATTTACCACTCGTTGCATAGTACGGTGTACCTGCTGACACCTCCAATCATTCTTAGCGAGCTACCTCTATTAAATCTTGAGCGTTTTGACATTGTTCAATCAATAGCATTTTACGAACAGGTATTGCACACCCTACAAAGTAGTGACGTTTGTGTAGATCAAAAACGTTAATTGGCTTGTAGTACAACGGGAATAAATGAGGCCCTAAATATATAGTCCTCCCGCCTACAACTCAGCATCACGACCGGCGTCATTGTACTGGCTCTACAACAACAAACAGATATTAAATCGTGATCTGAGATCCGGTTATAGTTTAAAAAATATCAGCATGGACCAAAATCGAGTTTCCATGGAGGCTTATAGATGAACCTAAAGAATTGACTTATCACATATTTAGTATTCTTATACTTAATTTACGGGCCCAAATTCCAATCCCCAAAACTTCGAATATTGTCTCTCTATCAAGTAAGCGCTTTAGATCGAGTATATCGCTTGTCCAAAGTACTACACGGCAGTACCAAAGGTTCCGTTCCCTGAAAATGGTTGTGTATTAAGAAGAAACACACAGAGATCTTAAGGTTTATCTACTGACTAGCACACTGTTCTGAGTAATGGTAGTTACATTGACGGCGACTCCTACATTTTATTAATGGTTTGGCAAAACCGATACACCTGCTGAAAAGAAACTAATCATCAAACTGGACCTCCTCATCTTGATCTACCTGATCTTGATGTTCGCCTGCTAAAGCTCGTCGATATATTCTAGTACACACCGCACGGTCTTATCCATGAAGCTGTATCGTATTAAGCGTAGCTCCTTCGTTAGACGCGCAGATACCTTTGAAGTTGGAACTCCGAGCTCCCGTTTAGCTTTACCTGAGCAAAGTATATGCAACTGTCTTGAAACGGTTATTGTTGTGAAATCTCAAAAACACGCGTTGTATAACAATACAAGCTGGTCAGCGAGAAAAAAGTCAAACTCTGAGCAGTGAGCAGTAGTGGACACTGGACATTGCTTAAAGCAAAAGTAAAGCATAGGCAACGCACCGCCTACTTCCGAAAAGGCTCAATTACCTAACGCTTTTCCTGCCATAATTAAGCAAGGACAGGCAGAGATACGATGAAAGGTAATACTTTATTGATTTATTTGTTCAAACTTCAGAGCGGAAACAAATTTGAACACTTAAGCTAAACGATACTGAATTAAGCGCTTTAGCGTTCTTCATGCGATATTGATGCCTGGGAATGTCCCGCTCATACAACCTAAAAAGGGCTGTCATAAAATAATATACTATAAGTCTATGACCATCATAACCGTCGCATCGTAATACTAAAAAGCTGAAGTGCCGTTAAAAGGATCAACAATGCGCATTGCGTACTCTCATTTAGATTTATTTTTCTATGTGCTACCTTTATAACAGACGATAAGTATGTATATGCGATATTATGCAGTATACAGCATCCATCATGCACAACACACATGAGTCTTTAGCCTTACGCTAAATTTTTTAGAGAACGCAATTGAGGCCTTCCAAGTTCCAACCAAACGAAGAACACAGCTTGACCAACAATGTCTGCAATATTTGACCTGAAGTCTGAAGAAGCAACATTTATGTACATAAGTGCACGTTTTGGAACCTCCTAGAACAATTGTTGAAGGTCAGTAGGCGTATGGCCGTTGAAGGAATCATGTAGCCAATGCATACTATATCATTACGAAATCAAGTGCTTAAACTCAAGTTGAAATATAATTCATCTAACGATCTGAAAGTAGCAATTGGAGCAATCAAATTATAAAATCTTAATTTTAGGCAGAGGATTACACAGCTAGTTTGGCTTAACATGAAACCTTTATTGGTTATCTCCTTCGAATTTTATATCTACGATGCAAAGAAAAGAGATCATTGAAATCAGCTGAGGAATCGTTAGATCCATATTGCTCAAATAGAGATACATATCAGTAAGGAGGGACTGGGCAAAATATGCCTTTCTCAACGAGGACCACTGCATAGACCAGGGGTAGAAGTCAAGACACGGCCTCGGTCGATATGAAGATTAACTATACAACTCTTGAGTATTTCTCACCTTCAGAGCTCTAGAGGAACATCATGACCGTGCCTATGTACTTACTCGCATCTCTTGAAGGTACATCTCGCCATTCACGCTACTCTACATGAGCTACGTACATAGAATGAACTTCACAAAGAAGAAGATCTGATTCTTCCAAGCTTGATGTCTTATATATAACCTCGAAAATATTCACTTTAATACGTATATGATTGATCATAATGTGGACTTGCTACAAGATCAGAGAATCTATACTATTGGACCAATACGGACCAATGTACATTAGAAAGAGAGACGCACTGTTATACTTTACGTTTCGATTGTACTTATGACAGAGTTCATGATGCCAAAACAGCCGTGGGTTGGAGTATGATTCGGGAATACTCTCGCAGTAGGAGCTCGGTTGAAACTTGACATGCAGTTGGATCACCATAGTTCATGTATCTAGGATTGAGGATATGCGAGAGTTCAATTCTGTATATTGGACTTTGATTCTGATTGAAAACCAATTGAAGCGAGGCAGTACTACTTGTGGAGTGGCTAATAGCTATTATTCTATCGTTTCGGATCTATGCGCCCAGTATTTCCATATCTTCACTAAAGTATATAATTATAATTACTACGCTATTTTACATTATGGAATCTGGATTAGTTAATCGCTATTTCCACAGTCCACTGTTGTAGCAGTTGTACGTTGCGGTTGTACGTAGTACGTACATTGTACATACACACAGTGACACATACAGTGCACAGAACTCAATGATTACAGCACACTGTGGCTACATAGTACATATGTTCAGAATCCAGATTCCACAGTTGTCACACATAGAGTCCACATACGCCTCATAAAACGACGTACACCGAACTTCGAATGCTTTTGCACAGCTATATAGGTTGAAGCTTGAAAATTAGTGTATAATGTACATAAGCACTATCCATTGAACCTTCAGCACTATCGATTGAACCTTCAGCCATATACATCGTATACCCTACACTCGAGCATTTTGAACAAAATTATATATTTTTAGAATTTGTTTAATTTTATACTATGAGCAGCTGATAAACCTATGTGTAATAGAGGTCAGCGGCTAGGTAAAGTAATTTCATAGCGTATATGGGCATTAGGTTTGATCAACCTTTAGTAAATACGCAAGTTTTCTTCATGATGAGGTGAACTGAAAGTGAAGACATACAGTAGACCGCATACAAAGCGATCTATGCAGTCGACAGACTCGACTGAGCCAAGTACTGGATACGTGGTCAACCTCTTGAGGTATCACTGAAATATCTAATATCTGTCATGTTCATTTTACAAAGAGCCGATGACTGCAGGACTTTAGAATACTACAAGTAACATTTGAAAACCATAGATCTTGTAACGAAATTTTATCAGTGCAAAAAGTAAGCCATATTTGTATATGAACTTTCAAGTACCAGGTGGCGATCATTGGAAGAAACATCAACTCGAGTCTCGAAGTGCAATGTTTCGTACCCGGATTGGCGATCAGATCTTGGCCTATTTCTATTGGGACAGTGATTGCATGAGACATGAGACAATCACTGGTTTCATTTGCAGTTCGGGAAAAAGATCATTACAGACTCAAGAGCCAGCATAAGTAAATTTAAGGCCATTAAACTTGTGAAATCGTGAAAATAAAACGCATATCCTAGCCAACTTAAGTTTCAATGCGAATTACTTACTCAGCTATATTTCGAGAAAAGTTTGAATAAGACAAAAGTCAAGAGGCAAGACACATGATCATTGAGAAAGCATCACACAATTGAGACATACATCAGTACCCAAGCTGTACCAACGAATAGAACTCCTAGTGCACCCGATGGCGGACGCCCGTACGTGTTTGACTACACTTTCTAGTGGAGGTTGTATATACCTATAAAGTATATACGTGTATACGTAGTCAATGTGTATTTAAATGTGTCTTTATGTAACCGATCATGTTTAAAAGAAATTCACTCGCACCCGTTAATGGTGACTTGCGAGTTATCGAGAAGTATGAAGATCTTCTGCGATTCGTTGATCTCAGCGTTACAACTTACAAACATCGTCGTAGGTATTTGACACAAAGTGACAACGCGGTACAATATTACTGATATTAAAGGAGCACAAAATATATCAGATCCTTTTGAGCACTTTCGTGAATCAACTGCTTTAACGAGGGCAGTATAAGCGGCTTTGCATTTCCAACTTGCAATGTTAACATGTGTAAGTACTTTTGAGATCAAGCTTGGCTCGCAGCAGATGTTGCGAAGTTGGCAAGTTAAAGCACTGTACAGGTAGGGGCAGACTGGACGAACTAAGCACACATCGCATGAGCCAAGATGCATACATTAAATGCAGCTTGATGCAAATGAACACTGAGCAATGCGGTGTGTAATGCAGTGTGCAGTACAGAGAAAATCATCTCAAAGCTAGACATAAAGTGGGAAGCTCGGGACTTCATAATTTACCACTATCATTCAATACATCGTGGTGATTTTCACACTAGAGACCTCTTGAAACGTAAGTAAATTTACTGTATAGTGTAGTACCTTGAGAGCTGAGGCTTCAACGATCATTTTACACTTTAGCTTCCATGAACAACTCGTTTGTAAAAGGAGTTAGACATGTAAAGTGGAATAAAGAAAAGAGCCTGCGCTAAGAAACCCTAGTGCATATACTGACAACCTTTCTACTTATAGTACCGCTCCTTGCTTGTTTCTGCTTCTGTGCATAGTTCAACCAATTTTGGAATGTATGAAAGGTCTTAGAGTAAACCACTATATAACTAAGCCCTAATCCCCTACCTATGAAAGTCTTGAACTAATAAAATGAAATTAAACCCACCATTTGCTCAATCTATTGCGGCTCTTGAGAAACCAGATCTATTAATACAATGCAAACCTCAAATTACCTGAACAACCACTCCTACATGGAACATTTTGGGTACTACGCTCCATCCGAAGAGGAAGAGAGAAACTCTGTGATTTCGATGGGCCAACTAACGTCGAACTACGAGAGCAATGTGCCTCAAGGTATTATTCAAAATCTAGACTCGAGCCCAGTACACACGCGTGGCCTTCCAGTCAATGATCACATGTTTATGGTGAACTCATCCGACAACCTCAATTCACAAGAACAGTCCCAGATGAATGACTCGTTACATCAAGGTCTACTATTCAGCCACCAATGGGACGCTATCTATTACAGCAACTCAGAAGAAAGTCATTACAGCCTCCCACAACAAAGACCTGGTCTCTCGCTTCAATATCAAGGAATGGACTCCTATCCACAGATTACAAGTGAAACGAGGAACAACAGTGTTATGGATCCCTTCTATTTTGTGTCAAACATCTCTGATATACCAAAAAGCGAAGATGAATGGGCTTCTGGAAAGCCTGATGCTCACTCTTTCGGGACGCAGAGAGCGCTTTTACAATTCCCATGCATAGATACAAGCTCTCCAGACCTAATATCACCAGCTGAATCACCACTGCCTTCCCCATCATCCTCAACTCCAGTGAGCCTGAAGGAAACTTTGAGTGAAGAGAATGAACAGCTCCTACACTCTCAGCTGAGAAAGATTACCAGAAGAGGCTCTACTCAAAGTATCAATAAGCGTCGATCATCTGCGCCAGCTATGAAGAGTGGGAGAGTTACCAAAACCTCATCCTCTCCAACTAGAGGTACAAATCTTGGAACAAAGAAAGAGAGTCAAGTGGAGATAGAGGAAGCCAACGATACAGCTAAGAAGCTAATACAACACACTACGCAACCAGGACCAATTCCAGCCTCTAAACCATCTGTTGTGAAAGATGGCGAGTCAGGACACGAATTGTTGTCCTTCACATACTCCAGACGGAAGATAATTAAAAACTTCACTATCAAATGTCCACTAGACAACATGTCTTTCGATGAAAACATCAAATCACGCTCACAGGAGTTCCTTTCCCAAAACTGTGTTTACCCAAGAGCCATTTGCGCGGAAGATGAATACAAAGGGAATAGATACAATTATGAGAAGGAGTGTAATCAAATCGGATGGAATCTTGCATGGCTCAATCCAGAAATCAGAGACCACAGAGGACTAATTCAAAGAGCAGTTGATAGCTGGAGAAATACGAGACCAGACAAGAAACTGAGATCTAGAAGAGTGAGAAAAACAGAATTAAATTAAAACCTTATGAATAAATGGACGATTGTATGATATGGATTTCTTGTAGAGTTTGCAGAACATCCTCTGGTACGTATCTTGATTTTTGACACAACGGTAATAAGCGCTACTTCGTAATTTGCAGAGATCTGTGGTTATTCTTTCTACTTGGGGCATCTCTACGTACCACAATAGGCTGTACCATTGACCATGTAAGGTGATCAATGCTCATCGAAGAAGCCAGCTCGAGAGACGACTTGGTTGGTTGAAGTTGGGTACAAACCTTAAAAAGGATCAGCGCAGTTGCACAGACGCAAGTTGCTGCAAGTTGCTGCATGTGCTTGACAAACTTGGAACAAGAAGAGATTTCACAGCGCAGGGCTCTTGACCTGATCTCAGCGAGTATTTAGTACCAGCTGAGTCTGATAATTACGACTTGCAAGTTGATGAAAATGAGCTTGGACTCTGGAGTCTGGAGTCTTGACTACAGTCACAGTACCGGAAGGTGTATTTAGAATCATAGAGAAGGAGCTTAGATGTGAAGTAACTCCTCTTGAAGTTACTTATCACAGAAGTGCTTCCTTCATGTACTTTCTCAGCTCAATGCTCCTGTAACGCACTCGACCCTTGAGCAGTGAGCACATTGTAGCAAGTACTACGGTCTACCTACTAAGAGTCGCCGGCCCTCATGCACAAGATTGAAAGCGAATACGCGAGAGGTAACACTGCTGATAACAAGCCAGCTCAATACGTAAAAGCATTTACATATTGGGTACAATATTGAACCATCTCGATTCCCATACTCAATAACCGGCCGTAACCTTACTATCTTAAGGCCGATTCCTCGGCAATAGAGGTCCACGTCTAATTGTCTCAAATTAGCGCGCCATAATCATTAGTAAAAACACAGTGATGCACTGCACTTTTAGCCTGTATACAAAGTGATGGAAGAAGTGAGGACGACTCGAGCTTGGACGTGAAGCCTGCCACCCTAGAAGTTGAGTTTTTGGAACTTGGTCGAACCGAATGCACGTTCAGAGCTTTAGAGCTTTCAACAACTGGCTGAAATGACCACAATGCAGTCACAAATGCCGAATCACGGCTCATGATTCCACCAGGACTCCAAACTTCATGGGCTACCACGATATACGAGGAATATCCATGTGACATACAATTGGTCAAATTGTTCTTTAGTGTCCTACTGCTGTTCTAACCTTAGACCCTCTAACAGGTACAGACTCCAAATCTCACCAGTGTGGTTATTTTGTTGCTTCTTTCTACAGAAAAGATAAGGAGAGAGATCAACGGGCGTGACATGTGTCTACATTCTATTGTTACTTTGCCGCCAGGCATGTTCCTCGTTTCCTATCAAAGCATGGAAAAATCGCCGACATATTCACAATTGCACTACGTAGTCACGTTAAAAACAAATGTCTCCAACGTAGCTTTTCCGCTATATTATGTCGACTGGATATAAGTCTCTTCGAGATATTCTCATAAGTCATGAGCTCTCGTTGTTCCCAGACAGTGCACTTAAACACAAATTAAGCTTAAGAAATAATGCTTGCTAAAGAGCTCACACCAGACAATAAACTAAGATAGCCATGCTCATAGTAACTGCTCACTAACTAAGCAGATATTGGAGTTTACGTATTTTGAAAGATGGAAGTTATGCTTCCAGATCGGTTGTTACCGGTAGTTAATTGCCGATGACAGGAGAGCACAAATACCCATGTACGTACGTACATACTCTGGAGACCATTAATACTATCCAGGCTCTAGGCTCCAGCACATTTTACTTTACCAGCTGTTCCACCTTAATCATTATTTGGCATATTGACCCTAACACCACTGCGAAGCTTTGAAAGACTGGCCTTAGTTGCAAACGTGGCCAAGGTATGAACTCCATGCTTCAAGAAAGGAATCTCCATACAATGGAGCTCATAAGTTCTGGCTGAAAGCTTGAAAAATAGAGAAATCGATTTCGATCACCGAAAAAGCCATGTGATTACAATGCATCATCTTCCAACATCAAACTTTGTTTCACTTACGAGAAACCCAAATAGAACATCGCCAGTTTCGTTTGTAGTAAACAGCTTTGATATACGATATACGGATTCAATGAAGTTGGTACCATATGTCTGTACAATATACTAAGGTTATAAAATGACCTACACCAATTAACAGCTTAACATAAACGCTTCCAGACTTCCTGCTCGCGAGTCGCAATTGGCAATGTGTGCCTTTTTAAATAATATGCCTTTGAAGCACAAAATCTTGACACATATCGGTGAGCAAGAAGATTTCAGAACTGATCTTCGACAACAGCGTCTTCTGATCTACTTGAGAAGTCCAGAAGCTTTGTGAGGTATAGTTCCATCTTGAAGACATGAAACATGGAACGTAACAGAAGCTTTTGACAAAGTTTGTAGTTACATTGAATGTATTAGTCGCATGTGTCTTGAGAACTTGACTCGCCGAGGTCCGTGGGCACTGGGTCATGATTCATGAACCATTGTGTATTTGACCTCAAGTTGTTTGCATACAATATCACGCATGTGTTGCGCTCTATTGTGCTTCGGAGGTCTTTTTCTTAGAACCGACATACAAAGAAGCTTCCTCCTGAGTCCTTAATTCTGAGCAGTGAACACTTGAGGTTCGTCGACTTGAAAAGGATGGACTTCTCCGATGGAAATGCATACTACAAAATGCACAGTCGAGCTGTAGCCTGTGACCTAATTGAACATCGCTCATCACATATACTGGTTCAGAATTACGAACGCACGCCCATTTCTGAAACGTACAGCGTAGAAGGTCTGACTTTTGAACTTTGCATGGCTCGGCCGCGCTATCAGCGCCAGTGTAGTACCTTGGAAGTTCGTGGAACTAAGGTACTCCTGAGTCCTTAATCCGTTAGCTATTTAGGCATTTGCCCGAAATTTATGTCTCAGACAGTCATATCAACCAATGTCTTCAAGGTTTAATCTACAAATTTCAAGAGTAAGGCGTACCTGCTGTCTCAGTCGACTTTGTACTAGTAATAATCCAAACGCATGTACTATGTATCGAGTGTCTCAGAAGCTTAGAGTCCCAGAAGCTTTGGAGGCATGAATACCCTTTGTATAATATAGTATAATGATGATCACGAATTTTGATTGTCGAGTCCCATTGCTGAGTATCGTCGACCCTCGAGTCCTCAAGCCTTGTACACATGTCATAGACAAGCTTTCCCAAAAGGCTCATTGCACTTCAAGCTCATGATTGAACCCAGTTCTGATGCTATATAGGAGAAAAATATTTCTGCTCACTTTTTTCTGATCCCAAGGGTCTAGAGAAATATCCAGACCATGAAAAAGTGGACTAGACCATGATCTAAATTCGCGAAAGAGGAAATTAAAAATTACCACACCTCCAAACATCGCCAAACACCACCATACACCTCCAGACACTTCCGGACACCTCCTTACACCTAAAAATACTGATTTCAAACCATACATGTCAAAAAAATCGTAGTAATAGGACGTTAATTCGTGATTTTTAGTGCTTTATGAGATTCGCGAATTGATTTGTTTTTCGGGTCTAGAAGGACAAAAGACGGTCTAAGACCCTAAAATCGTGGGACTTGTTTTTCATGGAGAAAAAGTGAGCAGAAATTATTCTAATCTGCTATATAGTATATAGTATAGATTACGTTCAAGCATCACTACATAAGTCAACACATGTGATGCGTTAGAAGCACAGTAGGACCTTAAGTACCCGCTTGTACCTTCTATTATCTTTCACACGATTCATGTACTGTACGTAAACTTTCAATATATATCAATCTCACTGTATGAGAAGAGCAATTAATTTCTTGAGCTTGCGTATATATACGAAACTGATCTTGTATGCAACGGTTTCTGAATAAGAGACTTTCAGTTTCGTATTTCTGACAGACTCAATTTAGGCGGCAGATCGAGTGCAAGAAGTGTTTATAGCCCCATTACGTGATATAGTGAAGTTGAAGCTTAAACTATACATACCACTGGGTTCTAAAACTTGTCAACATTAGGATATTGCCAAGTTGATCAAAGATCCAAAAGTTTCACGTAGATACTCTCAATCAAGTCAATAAACGATTCCTCGCGCCTCAAAAGCTGAAAAATTGAGCAAACCAGGCACCGATTTTGACGTAGTACTATGATACTATCCTGATTCCTAACGTTTGTCAAATCCATTCAGAAATGGCGGGTACAAAGTCTTCTTACAAAGTTGCTACATACATTAGGTTGAGACAATTATACATATTGTACGACATCCTGCCTAAAAAATGTGTTTCAGTTCGTAAAAATGCCGTAACTTTAAATCTCACCGCGTCTCCTTTTTTCCTTGTAAAGCCATTTCATAGATATGGTACTGTTCCATAAACCTACCTGTATGAAGGTTTCGTAGGTAGATATGATATGGAGCAGGACCTATTCGATAGGCAAGATTGAATGTAGATTAGAGTGATAGAAGGATTGATTTGTATAGCGTGTATTGACCGACAGTTGGATGGTAGATTGTAGTAGAGTTTGATAATGTGGTAATGAGATTCTCGATAGATATCGGTACTCTCCCTATATAATAGGTAGAAAGGCACAAATGGGCGGAATCTGGTGTATATAAGGTGTTCGGGCAGAGGTCGTCCATTTGTTGGTCTGATGGCGATGTGAGTTGCATTGGGAATGAGTTTGGTGAGCTATGATTGGATCGTAGATTCTGTTGCATATGGCAGATATGGAACATGCTCCCCCCCTCCTCACTTTGTTGAAGAAATGATGTGTGTAAAATTGATAGAAAAATTGTGAAATAATGTAGTGTTGTGGAATAAATCTGTGAATTGATATGAAGTGTATGATATAGTAATGGAAGAGATGGACGCAGTAAGAGCATAGTAGTAGTAGTGTGCGACAGTGTCCTTTGTGTTGGAAGTGGACAACTGGCGATGTGATGGTCCATGTATATGAATGTGTTGATTGATTCAGTGATTGATTGATTGATTGATTGTTATAATGTAAATGTGTAAAGAAAGGCAAGAGAAGAAGCTGAAAATGTGAAGAGATGATGTTTTTTTTTTTTTTTTTTTTTTTTTTATTGAGTGTGGAGGAAGAGTGCAACAATCTTATAGCTTGATGTGTGTTTGTGGAGGTGCGTTATACGAAATCAAATTGGAGTTGATAGAAAATGAGGTAAATGGTAATGGAGATGATGGAAGGGTGGGTAAAGTGAAACAACATGTGGAATGATAAAACAACATTTGGGTGGGTAAAACAACGAATTTAAGATGTAACAACAGGTGAAAGTGATTGGAAATGAATGATGGAGGAGAAAGGTGATTGAATAACAACGGACGACGGGTGGTAAAAATTGAAGAAGGGGTGTAGTTGAGAAATTTATGGGGATGAAGGTTGGACGACGAGAAATTGGTGTGAAATGATTCATAATAAAGGTGAAATTTGGACTGTGGATGAGGAAGAAAAGGTAGAGCATAATGAGTTGATGGTGTTTAAGTGAATGTGTAGGTGTATGGTGGGATAACGACAAAAATGGCGAGAGAGGCTTCATATGTAGTGATTAGGAAGAACTGAGGTGGATGAGCCCCCAGCGAAAATGGTGGAGGTTGGAGGGTCATCAGTAAGATAATTGAATGGAACTAGATGGTCGCCACTGAAAGCTTTCTTTAATGGAGCGCCTGATAGCTCGGCAAGTCTGTAGGTATTCAGTGGTGAAGCTTCAATGATTCTGAAAGGTCCCATGTATTTTGGAAAAAATTTGGAATTTCTTCTGGACTGATGAATTGGATCTTTAACAATGACTAATGTGCCCTCTTTATATTTGATAGGTTGACGGACGGCATTCAAACGTAAGTTTCGCTTAATCTTGTCGTGGATTTGCTGATATTCAACAATGTCAACAGTAAAATCTCTCTCTTGAAGTTGGTTTACTCGTGCCACAAAAAGTTCTTCTTCAGTCAGGTTTGTGGAAGGAAGGCGAGTGAATGTAATAAAATCAGTGAGATGATAAAATGGCAGTTTACCATGCATGAGCTCCATTGGTGTGTACCCAGATGATTTGACTGTAATTCTATCAGCAAGTAAGGCGTCTTGTAGTGATAATGGCCAATTAGGTTGCTGTTTTAAATAGTGGACAATGGATCTATGACTACCTTCTGCTTTACCATTGGATTGTGGGTGATAGGCCGTGGTATGTACCAGTTTTATCTGAAATCTGTGTGCCAGCATGTCCATATGAGAGTTCTTAAATTCACTACCGTTGTCACTGGTAAGACTGATTGGAGCACCATATCGAGCGATGATATCTTTGTGAATAAAGGCTGCTATAGTTTCCCCACGGAGCTCCTTGCATGCTATGGCCTCAGGCCAAAGAGATAAAC